>JAAEAF010002021.1:0-35320 GCA_011037195.1 Triatoma infestans
TTTTTTCAGTTTTCGACGAATTTCATTAAATTTGGTACACAAACTATAAAATTTGTCAATTATCATTTTGAGAACTGGAGTAAGAGAAAGTTGTGTGAGTGTTTCACACCAGATTTTTCCAATCTATAAAAAGGGGGGTTCGGATAGTTTCTCCAATCATGAGGGGTTCCTTTTGGTAATAGTACAGGAAGCTGTTTGCAGGACTTCTATTAGCATGAGGTTAACCCATGAGGTTAACTAACTGGGTGAACGAACAGGAATTATTGGACGAGTTTTAAGCTGGCTTTAGGCGCTCATACTCAACTGTCGATAATGTGTTTAATCTGATGAGTTCTATTAAGCTCACACTATGCAAGAAGCGAAGAAAAGTTTATGCTTTTTTCATAGATTTTTCGGCTGCGTTCGACAGAATCGATCGTTTCTCCTTATTTTATAAACTTTCGCTGATTGGCTGTTCAACAAAAATGTTAAATGCACTAAAAAACATTTACTCTGAAACTCAAGCAAGTGTATGGTGCCAGAATAGTCTATCGGAACCCTTCGATACTTCTATTGATTGAGGCAGGGCTGCTTATTAAGCCCGCTCCTGCTCTCACTCTTCATCAATGGTATTGATGAATGTATGGGGGGTGGCATTCAGGTGATGGGTGGAGTGATTAAAGTCCTTGCCTACGCTGACGACTTGGTCGTTCTTGCTACTGACCGTACTGCTCTACAAAAAATGATTGACGCCTTACAGGACTACTGCAGCAGATGGAATCTCCAGATTAATTTAAGCAAGTCGAAGATTATAGTTTTCAGAAACGGGGGAAAGCCAGCGAAAGGGGAAATTTGGCACTTTGGAAAAGACCGTATAGAAACAACTAATAGCTATAAATATCTTGGTGTGACCTTAACTTCTAATTTGTCCCCCTGTTCCATCATTTTACGGAAAAAGCTCAAAAATCGAAATTTGCGATAAATACTTTCAACAAAACCTTGTATAACAAAAATATTGCCTTTTCTTGCAAGTAAAAATATTCAATGCTGTATCTAGGGCCATAATCTGTTATTGCGCGCAGATATGGGATTCTAGGATGTACTCTACTTTAGAGACTTTACTAAGATTCTTTGTTAAAAATGCTTTAACTTGCCAGTGAATACTCCAGATTTCGTTTTGTATTTAGAGAATGGTGTCTTTCCGATTTTTCTGTATACGACAAAATTGAATTTGACATATGCCCGTAAATGTTTAGAGCTTCCACCGCATAGATACCCAAATATTTTTATAAAAGAAATTATTAAAAAGAAATTGTTTTTATTTTTATTTTGACTGGGAGAATCTGTGCTCACCATATAACATTGAGCTGGACAGCATGTTAAGTAAGAAGGAGAAAATACATGATATTTTAAATAAAATGAAGGTTAAATTATTAGGAACTTATAAAAATAATGCATTACATAGCGTACATCACACTCTGTATAAATCCCTAATGAGCTACAATTGTATCAATAATATTAACCTTGACAGTTCGATGATTAGTTGGATCATAAAAGTTAGAGGAGAATTACTTTATTTAAATTATTATGATTTTAATAAAGCAATAAAAATTTGTTCCTTGTGTAATTTGAGAGAAAATGAGGATGTACCGTACTGTATCACCAGATGCCCCATTTTGAGAGAATTTCGGGTAAAGTTTTTTGACAAAGATATTCTAAACTTCGAGGCAAAGATTAGCTAAGTTTAATTAACTACTGCAAATCTGCCTGGAATTATAGATGTTTTTTAGTTAAACAGTTTAATTTTTAGACTTATTCTTTTCAAGTTATTTTAATCAGGTTTTTTCTTTCTTTTCTTTGTATAAATGTGTTTAGTTTGAATTCTGTTTTGTTATTACTAGGATTGTGAGGTATTTATTTATTTTTTACGAAGATACAACATATTTTCACATTCTGTTTATTCTTATTATTTGTACTTATCCTCTTATTTTACAATATTGTTTAATTATTCTGATATAAACATATGGCAACTCCTCAGACGGTCGTGTGACCATGAGTATGTCTTCAAAATTGTACTCGGAAAAATAATGTCATTTTTTTTGTTCAACAAGAATTAATAAAGATTATTAGGGAAGGGATTAGCTCAGTGGTAGCGACTGGACAGCCACGCAAACACGGGTTCGAATCCAGCCGTGCTACCCTTAGATTTTCTCTTCCTAGGAGCCCCTACAGCTCACTGTCCGGTGATGGACTGTGTTGTCTGTAACGGGAGAACACTGTCCGGAGGTCGGCAGTGCACTGAGTAGGCTCCGGGCGCAAATGACCACAGATGTTGTGAGACGCCTTAAATTAAATTAAAAAAATAAAGATTATTATTATTATTACACAAAGAAAACCCAACTTCTAAAATCTACTCATTCGAATCAGAGGAGTTCAAAATCCCTTAAAAACTCAATTCAAACATTCAATACCACTGCAAAATTATTTCATAAGGTAAAAAAAAAAAATTCTCAATTATTTTTACTTTCTCTAACCCCTAGTAAGAGGAAGTATTGTAATCATGTCAAATTTTCGATATCGAGTTTTCACCGGAAATATCCGTTTTGAGGTCCCCTGGGTCCAAAAAAGTGGTTTTTACCAAATTGTGTGTGGGTGTGTGTGTATGTGAACAGCATACTTCAAAAACGAAAAACCGAAGAAAGTTTAAACTTGATATTCCGTTTAGATATCACAATGGGATCTCACAGTACGTTATCTGTCAAATTCCCCAACCAGAAGTACCACTTTAGTGCTATTCCAGTTTATTGGACAACTCTGTCATCTAAATAATGTTAATTAGAATTGAATATGTTGTTGAAATTCCGAGTTTGAAAAAAATCGGATGACCGGAAGTGCGTTTACTTGATCACTTTACTAAATGATTTTTTTTTACTTTTTCGCGATTTTCTCAAAAATGGCTCGGACGATTTTCTTGAAACTTGATATATAAACTACCTATACAAAGATCTTCAACTTTTATTTGAAACATTTCTCTGGAAAAATTCATTTAAGTGCACTTTTAGGGGTGGGGGTTGGGGTTATGTTTTTCTCTAAAGTGCTATCATAGTTGATTATACAATTCTATCATCCAAACAAAATTAATTAGAAATGAATAGATGACCGAAATTCCGAGTTTCAAGAAAATTAGTAAACCTCAAAAGCGGTCTAACTGAACAGGTTTTTCAGTTTTTGTCGAATGTCATTAAATTTGGTACACTAACTATAAAGTTAGTCAATTATAATTTTGTGAACTGGAGTGAGAGAAAGTTGTGTTAGTGTTCAAACCAGATTTTTTTTTTTTTACTTTCTTGCATTCAGAATTTGGATAATTTTTCATTCAGGTTCATAACTTTTGCTTCTTTAACTTTGGAAAATTTGTCCTTAATGCAGCAATCAGTGTCATTGTACACATGACCTAAATCTTAAATTCTTAGAAAGTGGTTCATTTTCCTAAATTCTGAACCATAAAGTCCTTTCACTTTTATAAGAAACTAGAAAAATATTAATAAAGTTTTCCAAGTATTAATAAATACTATTCAATTAACAAAAATCCAAAATTACTTTAACTTCTTTTTAAAATTTTCTTACTCCTAGTATTGCAATAGAACCTAATTTTTGAAATTGAATTTTTTTTACCTGAAATACATACTTTGATGTTCCCTGAGTTCGAAAAAATATTTTTATCTAACTTTCTGTATGTATATGTGTCTGTATGCGTGTTTAAATAAATATTTCACAAAAAGGAAAATCTCAGAAAGTTCAAACTGGATTTCCGGTTAGGTACTACCAACGCATGGTACTAACAAAACCCATTTACCGGAAGTGCGACTTTACTGAACGGTTTTTACTTTCTCTTACTCCTAGTAAGAGGAAGTATTGTGATCGTGTCAAATTTTCGATATTGAGTTTTCACCGGAAATTTCCGTTTTGAGGTCACCTGAGTCAAAAAAGTGGTTTTTAACAAATGGTCTCTGTGTGTCTGTGTGTGTGCATGTATGTATGTGAACAGCATAGCTCAAAACGCATAATCGTAGAAAGTTCAACGTTGATATTCCGTTAGTTACACATGGAAACCGAAACAGTGTGTCCTCTGTTCAAAATTCCTCAACCGGAAGTACCACCTTTACTATTATTTTTTTTACGTTTTTGCGATTTCTCAAAATAGGCTCCAATATTTTCTCAGAACTGGCCCATCAACTACACATACAAAGAGCTACATCTTTTATTTGAAAATATTTCTCTGGGGAAATTCATTTAAGGGCACTTCTGGGGAAGGGGTGGGGTTAGGTTTCATCTAAAGTGCTATTTCAGTTTATTAGACAATTCTGCTATCTAAATACCGTTAATTAGAATTGAATATGTTGTTAAAATTCCGATTTTGAAAAAAATCGGATAACCGGAAGTGCGTTTACTTTACCAGTTTATTAAATGATGTTTTCACTTTTTCGGGATTTTCTCATAAATGGCTCCGACGATTTTCTTGAAACTTTTAATATAAACTAAACATGCAAAGATCTACATCATTTATTTAAAACATTTCTCTAGAAAAATTCATTTAAGGGCACTTTAGGGGAGGGGAGGGGTTACAGCTTCCTCTAAAGTGCTACCATAGTTGATTACACGATTCTATCATCCAAACAAAATTAATTAGAAATAAATAAGATTGCTAAAATTCCGAGTTTCAAAAAAATTAGAAAACCGGAAGTGCGCTTTTACTGAACAGTTTTTCAGTTTTCGACGAATTTCGTTAAATTTGGTACACAAACTATAAAATTATATTGTCAATTATAATTTTGAGAACTGGAGTAAGTGAAAGTTGTGTGAGTGTTTCACACCAGATTTTTTTTTTTTCAATTTTTTCGCGATTTTATCGAAAACGGCTCTTTAAATATATTATATTATCTACATACTAATTACCTATCACTTTTATTTGTCTGCTTTACATCTTTAACCAACTGCAGTCTACCGCTCTACCAACTGAGCTACCAGAGGCACAGTGCAGGCAAGGGAATAGCTAAGTGGTTAGCGTACTGGAATCCCACGCGGAGGAACCGGGTTCGAGTCCAGCTGTAGTACCCTTAGATTTTTCCTTCCTAGGAGCCTCTACAGCTCACTGTCCGGTAATGTACAGTGATGTCTGTAACGAGAGAACACTGTCCCGATGGCCGTCAGTGCACTGAGAAGGCTCCGGGCGCCAATGACCATAGATGTTGACGCGCCTTAAATTAAAAAAAAAAAAAATTATTTGTAACATATTCTCGGGGAAAATCGATTTTTTGGGGGTTTTGCGGGGTTTCTGAGGGAACAGTAACGTTATTCTTTCTTATAAATTGCCACTTCAGTACAATATATGGTTTTACTATCTATATAATATTAATACACATTAGAAGTATTGATAGGTTTTGTTTTATTACATTCTTAGAATATTATAATATACAAATTATTATGGGTTATAATTTGATGGATGTTAAATCGATTTTAAACAAATAATAAGAAATACTGATACAAAAGTGAAAACTCTAAATTCACTACCAAATGGAATTAGGGCATATTTTTCATTTAAACAACCGTTATAACAGTGAATAGGGTAGTTAAGGGTTTATATATAAAAGCAAAGAGAATTATAATTTGGTCATACATTATTTTTGTCCACTTGTGCCCAGCAACATGGTAAGTTCTTAAATTTTTATATTATTTTTATTTTTTTTAAATTTCTTATAACTTTGCAACTGAATAATTCTAATTATGAAGTTTCATCCGCTTGAAAAATAGAATTATACTTTTCTACCCTAAGGAAAGATAATAATAAGATAATATTGTCATTGCGTCATATCTTTTAAATGAATTTCGCAAATAATTATTCTAAAAAGATCTTACGTATTTAGAAAAATCTGGTGTAAACACTCACACACCCGTCTTTACCATTATTTAAGCGACAAATTTTCTTTAAACTTATCATTTTTACTAAATTGTTTGCTTGTCTTCAATTTTATATCAGTTGGAGACTTTAAAGTTAATAAATAATAAAATGACTTTTTTTGAGGAAACCATATATAACCTCCCTCTACCAAAACTAAATAAAACCAAGAGTGGCTAGATCTCTATATTCATAGCTAATGTAACAAATTTAATCAAAATCTGTAGCTGTTTTTATGGATAAAATCATAAAAAAAAAATTGAAATAATTTCAGCAAAAAAACGCATTTTCGGCCAACCTATTTTCTTCAAACTCAGAATTTTAACAACCATATTTAATTTTAATTAATATTATGTAGATGATTGAATTGTATATTAAGCTAAAAAAAAAATACTTTACAGGTAAACATAACCTCAAATGAATTTTTCCTAGAGAAATGTTTCAAAATAAATTTGTAGCTCTTTGTATGTGTAGTCGATATACTAAGTTTAAAAAAAAAAAAAGAAGTGAGTTGAGCCGTTTTTTAAGAAAATCTCAAAAAACTTAAAAAAAATACTTTCAGTAGAAACGCACTTCCTGTCAAAACGGATTTTTTTTTTTATTTCTAACACGGAATATTGGCCAAAATATTCAATTTTATTTAAAATTATTTAGTGAACAGCATTTGTACGATATATGTACGTATAATAATAAACTGAAATAGCACTTAAGAGGAAAACACGCTCGAAAAAATGCCTTAAATAAATTTTCCCAGCGAAATGTTTCAAAAAAAATTTTTTAGCTGATTTAATCTGTGTAATTAATGTATTAAGTTTAAATAAAATCGTTGAAGCCATTTTTACTTTCTCTAACTCCTACTAAGAGGAAGTATTGTAATCGTGACAAATTTTCCGATATCGAGTTTTTCACCGGAAATATCCGTTTTGAGGTCCCCTGAGTCAAAAAAAGTGGTTTTTATGAAATGGTGTGTGTGTGTGTGTGTGTGTGTGTGTGTGTGTGTATGTATGTGAACAGCATAGCCAAAAAATGAAAAACCCTAGAAAGTTGAAACTTGATATTCCGTTTAGGTATCACCATGGCATCTGACAGTATGTTATCTGTTAAAATTCCTCAACCGGAAGTACCACTTTACTAGTTTTTTTTTTCAAAAATGGCTTTCTTTGCGATTTGTTCAAAAATGGCTCCGACGATTTTCTTTAAACTAGGTGTATCAACTACATATACAAAGAGCTACATCTTTTACGTGAAAATTTCTCGTAAAAACATTTCTGTAGAAACATTTCTCCGGGAAAATTCATTTAAGGGCACTTCCAGGGGAGGGGTGGGGTTAGATTTTTATCTAAAGTGCTATTTCAGTTTATTAGACAATTCTGCCCTCTTAATAATATTAATAAGAATTAATTATGTTGTTGAAATTCCGAGTTTGAAAAAAATCGGATAACCGGAAGTGCGTTTATTTGAACACTTTACTAAATGATTTCTTCACTTTTCCGCAATTTTCTCAAAAATGGCTCCGACGATTTTCTTGAAACTTCGTCTACAAACTAGACATGCAAAGATCTAAATCTTTTATTTAAATTTTTTCTCTGGGAAAATTCATTTAATGGCGGGGTTACAGCTTCCTTTAAATTGCTATCTTAGTTGATTATACAATTCTATTATCCAAACAAAATTAATTAGAAATAAATAGATGGCCAAAATTCCGAGTTTTATGAAAATTAGCAAACCGGAAGTGCGCCTTTACTGAAACAGTTTTTTAATTTTCGACGAATTTCGTTAAATTTTGGTACATAAACTATAATTTTTGTCAATTATAATTTTGAAAACAGGAGTAAGAGAAAGTTGTGTGAGGGTTTCACACCAGATTTTTTTTTTATAAAATCGCAGGAAAGTGTAAAAAAAAAAAAAAAAACATTCAATAAAGTGATACTTTCGGTTGAGGAATTTTGACAGATAAACTAACACTGTCGGGTCCTTAAATGGAATATCAAGTTTGAACTTCCCGCGATTTTTCATTTTTGAACTATGGCTGTTCACACAAACAGATCATTTTCTTTTCACATACCACTTTTTTAGACTTTAAGGGAGCTCAAAATATGTATTTACCAGTGAAAATCGATACCGAGAATTTGACACGATTACAATACTTCCTCTTACTAGGAAAATCTGGTGTGAACATACAAAGACTTACTCTTACTTCTGTTAGTACAAAAATATATAAAATGAAAAATGTTCTCTAAACTTAAATTATTTGACATAATTATTTAACAGAAATATAGAAGATGGTAGGGTGATGAATACCTACTTACTAACCTAGGCAGATAGTAGAATAGTATTACATTGCAGTCTCATAGGAGAGTGACAATAATTTTGAACCAACATTTAAAATTTAACACAGCCGATTTCTCAGAATTATATAAAAATTAATTTTACCTGAAAAATTGTATTCATACAATTTATATATCTGAATAGTTAGCATATCAAGTATTAATGAAAATCGTTGGAGCAGTTTTCGAGAAAATCATGAAAAACGAAAAAAAAAAAATGTTTGTAAAGACGCAGTTTGGTAGAGCTAATGTATTAGAAATGAATGGATTTATTTTGTTTCTTATTTTTCTATGAATTAGACATTATTTCGGAGTAATTATTGTTTCAGAAATACTTCACTAAACTCTTTGCCATTACTTTAATATGCGCATCAAGAAGTTATGGAGAATCTGCACCATATCCACCGGATACAAATTCATTAAATAGTTACACCACTTCAACAACTGGACATAACACTTATACTACAAAATGGAATGCTGAACCACCAGCTGATCAACAAACTTTCAGCGTACAAACTGGATACGAGGGATATTTAGTACCCAGTGAACCACCATTATCACTGCTAGATATATTAAGAACTGCAGGACTTATAACAATATTGCCACCATTATCAAAAATCGGTATCAAATTAGCATTAAAATTTGGTTTATGGGCGTTAGGTTTTTTTGGTCTATTTCTAATTGGTAGTATATTTACAACAGCTATTTGTACGTTCACACCAATATGTACAATATCATTTCTTGGTTTTCGTGGTTTTAATAGAGAATCTGTACGTTCATTAATAAGTCAGGATAGACTTAATAGTGCTGCCCAATTTGTGGCAGATGCTGTTCGAAAATACAAGGAGTTGAATAATGATTCTAGTAAACAAAAAAACGAAAAAAATAAGTAAATTGTTTTAAAGTAAATATTATATCTAGTCTTGTACTGAAAAATTATTGAGAATTTCTGTATGTATGTTAATATTATAAAGATAAAATAAATATTTAATTTATTGTAAATTGTACATTAAAAAAGAAAAACAATGAAGCCTATCTCTATAAAGAACAGTTAATCAAAATGTAAATTATATTTATTTATATTCTAATCACTATCATTTTAAATTATTGAAATTGTAAATTTTTAGAAGACAAAGTATATAGTATGGTTTAAAATGTATGTTAAAATAATAAAATACATTTTTATATTCTAAAAATGGTTAGTGTGTAATTAAAAAATTTATATGTTTATTTAAATTTATAAAATGTAGTTGTTTTTCATCTACTTGTTTTTCTGTTTATTCCATCATCTTCGACAGGATCCAAATATCCACATAACCATAGAGGACTCCAATGCTGATTGTGATTAGTGGTGAGCTATAAGAAGAGGGCTTGCGTTTGTTGCATTTTTCTCAAATTTGTGAGCCCCATGTAATTTCTGGTTTAATTTTATATTAAGAACAAAAAAGACAAAAATTACAGTCTTTCCCTTTGTTAAAATTTCCATATCTCACTATCATTTTTCTTTCCCAGAACACAATAAACATTTTAATACCAACATAATGTAAAATTAAAAAAATGTTTAATAAACATTTAATACTAAAAAAAAAAAGCAGCACTTTGTTCCAAAGAATTTAAACAAAAATATAAACTCAATTTTTTTTTTTAAGGTTATTTCTCATTGCCCAATAGAATTCCAATGTTTTTGGTAGAAGAACTCCAGTATTTTATTGAGGAAATCACACTTCCTGAGTGAACTGGCATTTCCTTCAAAATAGAAATTTTACCAATACATTTCACTCTCCTTAATACTATTCATATAAGGGGAGCGATTAGCTCAGTGGTTAGTGCACTGGACTCCCAGGCGGAGGTACCGGGTTCGAGTCCAGATGTCCTTAGATTTTTTCTTCCTAGGAGCCGCTACAATTCACGGTCCGGTGATGGACAGTTTTTGAGTTTGATCAAATCTGATTCATAAGAATGTAAAGTACTCGCTATTATTTCAAGCAGTTTAACGTCTAACTACCAATTCATACGAAAATGTATGTACGTAAATTACATACAATAACCACACCGAACTAATTTCTAAAAACAAACTTTCGACACCAGGACACTGCCCTAACTTAACATGTATCTCCGAAAATTATTAACTGCAAAAATTTTACAACAAATGCCATATTTCTTCTTGAGTAGTAAGAGAAATTAAAAAAAAAAGGATATATTAAATTTTTCTCTAGGGGCCTGTCGCCACTGCCTTCCAAGAAAACTGTCCGGTAAGGTCAAGACCACAGAGAGGAAAGACGGTCTGGTGGAACAATCACCTCGAGAAATTGTTCAACAGGGCCAAAGTTACCCAGAACTGGACCGTCTATCGGAATGCCCTCACGCAGTACAACAAAGAAATTAGGAAGGCCAAAAGACGTTCGTGGAGGCAGTTTTGCGAGGAGATTGAGGACTCACCCTCGTGCGCCAGAATCCACAGAGCGTTGGCCAAAGACGGTACTGCGAAGGAAGTGGGGTTCCTCCGAAAGGGGGATGGAACCTTCACTGTCTCCGAAGAGGAAAGCTTAGAGCTCCTCGCGGAGACGCACTTTCCAGGCTCATCCCGACTTGCAGGCCCAGAGGTGGCGGGGATCCCTGGGGAAAGGCTCATTAGACCTTCCCCAGAGGACTGGAAACTCGCCACTCTCATAACCAGGCCAAGCAAAGTCAGGTGGGCCATCAATAAATCCCTACCTTTCAAATCTCCTGGGACGGATGGGATTTACCCGGTCCTTCTACAAAAAGGACTAGATATTCTTTTACCATACCTGTGTAGAATCTTTAGGGCATGCATAGCCCGAAGATATACGCCGGTACCGTGGCGTAAGGTCAAGGTGCTCTACCTCCCCAAGGTGGGTAGAGTGTCTGACCTTACGCCAGGCTCGTATAGACCGATTAGCCTAACCTCATTCCTGAGCAAAGCTCTGGAAAGGTTGGTGGACAGATATATTAGGGATGAGGTCTTGTGTGTAAACCCCCTAAGTGCCCGCCAATACGCTTATCAACCAGGTAGGTCGGCTGAGGCCGCACTGGATGATCTTAACAGGTTGCTATCAAAATCCTTAGAGGATAAGAAAATTGCGGTAGCCACCTTTTTGCCTTTTTGGATATTGAGGGCGCATTCAACAATGTCTCGCGCACCTCGGTCATCAACTCTCTCCATAAAAGAGGAGTACCAGCAGTGTTATGCGGCTGGATGGAGTCTGGCCTAAGTAATCGAATTAATATTTCGACAATAAGCCGGTCTGGCGTTGTTACCCTTAGGGTAAAAGTAGGGAGGGGGTGTCCACAGAGAGGGGTTTTGTCCCCTCTGATGTGGACTTTGGTTGTTGATGACCTCCTCCACCAACTATCTGCGGATGGCTTTGACTGTCTAGGCTACGCAGATGATTCGGCGATCGTGGTAAGAGGCAAATACCCTACTACGATTGCAGAGCGAGTGCAAGCAGCTCTAAACCTGGTTAGGAACTGGTGTAGGGAGTAGGACTTGTCCATAAACCCCCACAAAGCCGTAATAGGTCCTTTCACATTGCGCCACAAGCTGGAAGGCCTTAGGCCTCCATTACTTGCGCACACCCCGATTCCATTTGCGACAGAGGCTAAGTACCTTGGTGTTACTTTCGACCGAAGACTCACTTGGAATAACACATTGACAAAATTTCTCACAGAGCCGATGCGTCATTTAATAGGTGGAGACGGCTTTGTGGGAGAAACTGGGGCTTGCGCCCAAGTTTGTCACTATGGATCTACACCAGGATCATCACACCCATGGTTACATGTGGGTCGGTAGTTTGGTGGACCAAAACGCTGCAGAACGGGGCGGTGGAAAGGCTTGGTGGGATCCAAAGGCGAGCATGCCTGGGTTCCACATGAGCCATGAAGACCACCCCGACTGCGGCGTTGGAAGTCCTCCTCAATCTGCCACCATTACACATTCTCGTTCTAGGCGAAGCCAGAATGGGAATACATAGGCTCCTGCAGGGGCCGCCTCCCATCACCTCTAGGCATGATCGTAATAACCAGAGGTTGATTGAGGAAATCAAGGCGGACTATCTTCTGGGGATGCCAACGGATAGGATGGTTCCTAAGTATTTCTTCGAAAGGAACTTCCATTTGTTATACCGAGCAGAGGCGAATGGGGCTGTGATCCACCCCTGTTCGGTAACTCGATCTGGTACACAGATGGATCCAAATCTCCGACTGGGGTCGGAGCTGGGGTCTACGGGGTCAGGCCTAAAGTTAAAATTAAGGCCAGCCTAGGGAAGTACGCCACGGTCTTTCAGGCTGAAGTCGTGGCGTTACAACTCTGCGCTAGGGAGATTATAAGGCAAAGGATAGTGGGTAGAAGAGTGGCCGTATACTCCGACTCCGCTACTTAGGCACCCTGAACGCACTTTCCTCACACCAAATAGTCTCAAGACTGGTGTGGGACTGCCTACCTGCCCTCACCGAGGTGGGTACTCGGAATAAACTGACACTCGCCTGGGTGCCGGGACATGCGGGGTTCCTGGGCAATGAGAGGGCGGATGCCCTAGCGAGGGAGGGCTCGCAGGATACCTTTATAGGCCCCGAACCCTTCTGCGGCTTGTCCAGGAGTCTCATCCAAACTTCTATCAGGGGTTGGATAGAAGATCAGCGTCTGCGTTGGTGGGAGGGAACACCAGGACAGAGGCAGGCAAAGCTCTTCATTAAAAGACATTTGCCTAAATTTACCAAAGACCTACTGAGCCAAACCCGAAGGGATATAAGGTTAATTGTGGGTCTACTAACAGGGCATTGTAGGCTGAATAGACACATGCTCCACCTCAACTTGCGGATAGTGCGGTATGCCGATTCTACAAGGTAGAGGAGGAGACCTCATGACGGAGCCGCTCTCAGCTTTGCTAGGATTGATTAGGAGGGCAAGGCTGGGGGCTGTTCTGTAACTTAAGGGGATCCACAATAGACCTCGACTTGTAGGTCGCAGTGGAATGAGGCTCCCCCCCCCCGCTTCTATTCTATTCTGGGGCCTGTCATATATTGAAATCAGTCTAAAATGCCAAAAGTCTTGAACGAGCCTATATTCTACATTTTATTGAATTTTCAGAATGCAAATACATAAGTAAATAAATATGGATAAATAAAATCTTGCAAAATAGATACCCAGATTGACTTATTGATTTTTCAAATTTTACCATTTGACTAAGTGAAATGTTACTTTGTAAACCACAAGCCACAGGATTCAACAGAAATCATAACTTTTTGCATAAGAATAAGATAAGGTAGTTAATCTAAGATCAGTAACAAAAAATTTCCCTCTCATATGATTAAAAAAAGAAACATCTGCCTTAAAGATATACATAAATATAGCAACCTATTTCCTTACATTTCAACAACATACCAGAAAACAGTATCACTTATTACATTAAAGACTTGACATCACAAACTATTCAAATACTAAAATGTTCGAAGAGATTTAAACAATTCTTCCATACAATGCAGCAAATATTTTTGGAAGGACGTGGTCCATTTGAACAGGATCCGTACTTCCAAGAAGCACGAGAAGAATTAATGAAAATGGCTCGCGAATTAGATCTCATGCCTGATACACCTTCAGCACATCCAGGTTAGAGAAATTTCTGTAAATATTTATGGGGCTGTTTATCCTAATTTCCTCGATGTTATGAACAAAATATCTCAAAACAAAAAATCGTAAGAAACTCAAACGACATTTAGAAACCACTATCTCAAGCGAAATGAAGGTTTTCCTGTCAAAATAAGGCCACCGGACATTTATTGTTTTGTCAGCTCGTTGGATTTTGTAATGTTAGCAGGTATTAGTGGTTGGCAAAGTACAGAACGTGGTGTACGCTCAACGCTTACTAGTTGCACTACACACGAGTCATTATTTTGACCATATACTGAGTGAGAACAATTTTCTTGATAAAATAATACCTGTTTACACCACTTTAGTATTGGTTTAGCAGCTCTCCAAGTGTACATGTCTACAGGGCTGAACAGTGCAGTAGACGCGACAGATGGGATAATGCATAGTTCACAAGCGCATGGGCGCCATGGTAACGCTTACTTAGCTGAGATTGGCAACATGGCGTCAACATGAAGTCCAGCGCTTGTATAAGGAATTTTCTCAACAGAGGGCTCGATTCCGTTGCAGTTTTCTCGAAAATGACTCTACGTTCTTTAAACTTTACTCACGCCTATTAAAAAATAAAGGCCTATTACTTTTATTTGAAACCTTTTCCCATGAAAATTGATATTTCCAGCCACACTTCTAGATTAGCTTAAACTTTAAACTCTTGTAAAAGTGCAACTTCAATGCAAAAGAATTACTTCTTCTTACTGTTCTACTACCTATGTAATTATTAAGATATATTTAATGCAGTGCTAGAATCTCAAATTTGAAGAAAATCAGCTAAAACGTAAGTACGTACAAAGTTACAAAATGGGTTTATGAATTTTTCGGAATTTTCTCGAAAATGGCACCAATGAAAATTGGCTTCCATTTTTTAAAGTTTCAGTCAACTACTATACTGTTCCCAATTTTCTCTTGAAATTTAATTTATTTTAGCAGGTCTGAAGGAGCTGCACTTTTAGGATTTCCTCTAACTGTCATTTCTTAATAATTTGTGGTTCCTCCATATGCAATTAAACGTTTAATAAAAATTCTAGAAATATTAAATTAAGGAAATGTCGTATGATTGTTTCACATCAGCCTTTTTTAAGTTAATCTTTAAGGTGCAATAAAAAATATATTTAACTAATATTAATAGTTGTTTTATGATTAGGCTTAAGTTACTTAGTGGCAGCTGTGGCACATTGGCAAGCGAATAAAGGTGATGTTCACAGTGCGGTTCGTGCAACAGAAGTTGATGATAACCTCCTAGAAACAGTGTTCTCATTTCTTCCTGATCATTTATTGGTTTGTATATATTTAATGAAATTAGTGGTATATAAAATACTTAACTAAGTTTTATTTACTATTCAAATCATGGTTAAATTTTCTAGATCATTATAAATGGAAGTAATATTGCATTAAATTCTACCTCTAAATTAAATATTTCAATTGAGAATGATGGATTTATATTAATTGCTGACCAGATAGAATATCAAAAGAATACATCTGATGGGAAAATTATAGCTGGACGTTGTAAAATAACAAGAAAATACCAAATTCAACTATCATACGACTGGAGAAGGTTGCAAGCAGCTTTATCTAATGATGGAAAGCTTTGTATAACAGTGCCAGTTTTGCCACAGTCTAAGTTCAGCGGCAACTGTACATAATTATAATATTTCATTGTCTATAAACAACAATAAATTGTTTTTGTAAGTACTTTAAACTACGAAACTCTTGATTTTCCTTACTACATTTCGCACTTAAATACCAAATTTTCTTCCAATATCTTGAATATATATATACTTGAATTATCCACTAACATTTTAATTTATATTATACATTCAGTTGTGGAATGTATAATATCTTAAATTGACGTTTTGAGGGAGATAAAAAATTACTGCTACCTTACAGCCATAAACTAAATTTTTCCACAACGTACCAAATAAAAGTGACAAAATTGTACATTGTATTGAAAAATATTAGTACAATTATTGCCACAATTTTTGAGCCAGTGGCAAAATTTATTCCAGAAGAAACCAATAAAGAATCTTCTTGGCGCAGGATGAGCTATAGAGGGTAATAAAAAGAAATTCAGGAAAGTCTTATCTTCCTAAGAATCATTTACATAACGTATATCTTCTTAATATGAATCCAGTTTATGAGAAAAATTCCAAACGACTTTTCAAATGTGGAGCGCAATGTGCGCCGAAATTGAAACGGGAAAATCTCTGATATAATTCGAAGTTTTCATTAATGAAATCCATTTTAAAATCTTGGTGACGAGAACTGGAAGTAGCTGGCAAATTTGGTGGAAGCTCATTGAAGAGCACAAGAGAAATAGTGATGCAGAGTTAACGAAGACATTAAAATACATAATTAGCAATGTATGTTGCAAATTGGCTGTTACTATAATCATAAGATTAGGAGAATTCGAAACAGAAATAAAGAAAAATACGAGTTCAAGTGCCATCATTGTTTTTATACAAATACATAATTTTATGACATATAATGTATTTTCTCAATTAAAATGAGAATAGTTTTGAACTATATTTATTTATTTTTGGGTATCTCATGCCCAGTTCTTTATAAATAATTTATTTAAGAAATCTTAACATTCACATTAAGCAATACATTTACAGCTTGAATATAATAATAATTTTAGGAAATTTAGTTTTTATTTTTTAAGAAAATAACTCTTTTTAATTTTATTTTATTCTGGCTCACTCTTTAATCATTTTTATTAAAAATTCTATAAAAATTTTATAAAATGATCACAAAAGTTTTGCATTTAAGTGTCTCGTTCATCATAAGTATCTTCTATAAGGGGGGCAAGGTGGTTTCCACAGCTCTGTGTGGGGAGCCCCAGGGTGAATAGTAGGCTTCACCTCCTATTCATCAATGACGTCCGAGCGCAGTATTTAGTGTTACTGCACCCTTCTCGAGGTGGCCCCGTTTTAAACTAAACTCGGCGGATCTAGACCTGGACGTCGATAAAAGTCCCCAACAGTAAGGGTGTACCGCTGGTCATCTGAGGTGGTGCCCCCAGGGGCAGCCTAGAGACCCCCCCTAAAACAGGGTGTTATGCGTAACGTGCCAATAGAGGTTTGCAGCCAGGGGCTAATACAGGCTGTATTATAGTAAATGGCCTTGCTGTATCATGCGGAGCTCTAATGCAGTCGACCGAAGAGAACCCTAGCTACACCTAGGAACAAACCATGAAAAAGTACAAAAAGATCGAAACCGATACTAGGCGGGTAGCTACCGCTACATTACAACCCGGGGCCCAAGCCACTAAGGAGCATGCTCCCAATGGAACGGGCACGCGGGCCATGCCTAGTACCAGCGAGACGAGCATTCCTCGCCAAGCTGAGCAGGCACAAGCAAGTAAGCAGGTGGATACCGCGATTGTACAAATGGAACCCCAGGTATCCAAGGTGCAAGCTCCTGGTAGCGGTGAAGTAGGCAACAGGCCCAGCACTAGCGGTGGTGGGGAGGCTCCCACTCATCCTCTTGGTGTGGTAAGGAAGGAGGAGGCACCGGTTAGGAAAAGGAGCGGGAGGAAGAGGACGTTACCGCCACCGCCCCCAGGGCAACCGGGGGCGATAGATGACCCTCTGAAGAGAGGCCTCAATGGTGCAGGAGTTTCGGTGGTATCTCCGCGCGCTTGCCGGAGGCATGAGTCCGCAGGAAGCAAGAGCGGAGGCCGAAAAGCACAGGGCACAGCGGGTGGGCAGTGCCCACCTCGGCGTGCTCATGGTAAGCGGGAGCGGTTTATAACCCCTTCCGAAGGAAAGGATGTTAAAAGAAGAAGGGTGGCACCTTCTGTCGCCGCGAATCCCGGGACCTCCTTTGTGGGGAACCCCAGCCTTGAGTTTATCCCCGGGGCTTGAGTATGACACTCAGCGACGAGAGAGCCTGGGAGAAATGGGAGCAATGGATCTCTCAGCTCTCCGGGCAAGTCTCTCTGTCGAAGAAGAGGAGAAGCTACTGGGGGAGGAGGGAATGCACCCCCACCTCCCATGAGTAAGCACCCCTTGGGACTGAGCACCGGGGTAGCCCAGGTGAACTTGCACCATGCAAAGGGGGCATCGGCCACCATTGCGAGGTTGTTCACCAAAAGACTACTTGGCCGGGTGCTGATTCAGGAGCCGTGGACAGTCAAAGGACGGATCTGCGGACTGTCAGGAAAGTACAGCAAGGTAGTATGGGATGCAAAAACGAAAATCTTAGGGCCAGCATCATGATCAGAAATAATATTAATTACACTTCTTTTCAGAATTTAGGACGCGGGATTTGGTATCCATTTTGGCCCACCTGAACTATGGAGGCAACAACCGCGCCGTTGTGATAGCATCCAGTTACTTCGCTGGGGATAGGGATGTACCGCCGGCGGAGGTGCAGAGGTTGGCGGAATACTGCCAGGAGCGGAAGCTGCCTCTCCTCCTTGGGTGCGATGCGAATGCCCACAACGGAGTGTGGGGGAGTAGAAGAGATAACAGAAGAGGTGAGTACCTTTTAGAGTTTATCCTCCAACACAACCTGGATATTTTTAATGTTGGGGCGTCACCTACATTTGTGACTATGGTAAGGGAGGAGGTTTTAGATATTACTTTCGGCAGTACTAGCATTGGGCAGTTTGTTGGGAGCTGGGAAGTCTCGGACGAGCCTTCCCTTTCAGATCATCAAATTATTATATTTAATCTGGAGGGGCTTGGTGATGGGGGAGTGGAATAGAGAAACCCCAGACGTACAAATTGGGAGGAATTCGTTACCAATTTGGGCTGCGCTCTAAATCGCATTGACACTGCGAGGGCGCCGCAGTGTCGTTTGGAGCTGGAGCATAGGGTAGAGGAGCTGAATGGGACGGTGGTAGGCGCCTTTGAAGACAGCTGTCCCGTGAGCAGACTCCTTTGTTGTAGGGATGCCCCCTGGTGGAGCAGGGACCTGTCCAATTTAAGATCCAAAGTGCGCAAGCTCTATAATAGGGCGAAGCGCACTGGGATTGGCAGAGCTACCCGCGGGCGCTTACTGCCTACAACTGGGAGATTAGGAAGGCTAAAAGGACCAGTTATAGGAAATTCTGTGTGGACATTAGCTCCCTACCCGTGGCGGCCAGACTGCATAAAGCAGTGGTCAAGCATGGCGTTGGAGCAAAGACCTGATGGCAGCTATACGCAGGATTGGGAGCAACACGCTCTTCTCCGGGAAGCCTGCCACCAGAGGATGGTTCTGATACAATAGGGCCCAGCAGACCGAGAAGGGAAGACTGGGAGGTGGCCAAAACCATCTATACGCCATCAAGGCTAGAATGGGCAATAAATAATTTTCAGCCCTTTAAGTCGCCTGGTGTGGATAAAGTCTTCCCTGCCCTTCTACAAATAAAGGAGGTTCTTCCACACCTGCTTATGGTTACTCGGAGTAGCTTGGCACTCGGGTATATACCGAGGCCTTGGAGGAGGGCTAGGGTGGTTTTTATCCCAAGATTGGGACGCCGCCCTGCCCAAGTCCTTCAGGCCTATCTGCCTCACCTCTTTTCTTCTGAAGACAATGGAGATGGCCATGCACAATTGCATTAAGTCAGAGGTTCTGGAGAGGGTGCCTTTGCACCCATGTCAGCATGCTTACCGGGCGGGGAGATCGACGGATGGAGGACCGCGGGTTGTAATGTGGCGGTAGCCACCCGCCTAGTATTGGTTTTGATCTTTTTGTACTTCTTCATGGTTTGTTCCTAGGCACAGCTAGGGTTCTCTTCGGTCGACTGCATCAGAGCCCCGCATGATACAGACGTAATCCAGAGGACTCTAGACGTTAAGGAAACGGCCATTTGTGACTTTTTGGATATAGAAGGCGCGTTCGACAACACCTCTCATGAGACGGTTGATAGTGCCTTAATTAGAAGGGGAGTGGACAGCACGACGGCCAGATGGATAATGGAAATGCTGTCCACAAGAACGGTAGAGACAGTGGTGGGCTCACGGACCATCATCTCCTGCACTACTCGCGGCTGTCCGCAAGGGGGGTCTTGTCACTCCTAATGTGGAGCCTGTGGTGGAGCCTGCAAGCTGACGGACCTCGGCATTTCCAGTCAGGGATATGCCGATGACGTCTTCATAATTGCTAGAGGGATGTTTGAAGAAACCCTCTGTGACATAATACAGAGGGGGTTAGATATTACTAGTGGATAGTGTGGTTCAGTGAGGTTGAAGATTAATCCAACGAAAACCACTGCGATTCCCTTCATTAGGAAAAGAACAGTTCCACGCCTGAAAAGTATCCGGCTAGCCGGAGAAGAATTGGGGTGGAAAAAGGAGGTTAAGTACCTAGGGGTAACATTCGATAGTAAACTCCTATGGAAGAAGCACATTGAATTAATTGTTAGTAAGGCGACTGGTGCTCTCATGATATGTAGGAGGATGGCGGGCAAATCCTGGGGATGCCCCCGAAGTATCCTACGGTGGGTGTACATCATGATGGTTAGACCGGTCATCCATCACCTACGTCGCAGTGGCATGGTTTGGGAAGAGCAAGGTACTATCAGTCAAGAGGAATCTTGACAAGGTACAGCGGCTCGCATGCTTATGCATGACGGGGGCTATGCGGACTTGTCCCAACGCCGGATTGAGGTTATCCTCAATCTGTCACCTCTGCACCTAGTGATGGAAAGGGCGGCGAAGGGAGCTCTTCTTAGGATCTCTAGGGGTGGTGCAGGAGGAGTGGGGTCTGGAGGTCAGGGAGTGGCTATCCTCACTTTTGGGCTCCTTTATCTGGCACACCACCTTTGGGCTCCCTTATCCCTAGAGATGGCATGATTAAGAAATACAGCTTCACTGAAAACTTTTCTTTGAAGCTGGGCACCAAAAGTGGGTGGAAGGAGGGATGCGCTCTGTTGGGCATTAAGGAACATGCCATTAAATGGTATACGGATGGGTCTAAGACTCTCGGCAGGAGTGGTTGGTCCAATGATCACGCACTCGGAACCCATGGGTAATTTTCCCAGCATCTTCCAGGCGGAGATATACGCTATTGGAAGATGCGTACAATTTAACCTCGATAGAGAGGATACAGGAACCAGGAGATTGTGATCCTTTCCGATAGTCAAGCAGCCATTAGAGCGTTGAGTGCATCGGTTATCAGCTCTAAAATGGTCTGGGAATGCCTGAGTAAACTTAATAACCTAGGCAGTAAGAACAAAGTTACCCTGTAGTGGGTGCCGGGGCATTTTGGTATTGAAGGGAATGAGATACGCCATGGCCAAGTTAGGCGCTAGGACCCCGCTCCTAGGGCCGGAACCTTTTTGTGGGGTCAGTTTCTGTTGGAGGAACTTGGGAAGGAGGAGGAGACGAGGAGATCTCAACTCTGGTACTCCATCCCCGGTTTGCGGCAGGCTACGATCTGCTTGGGAAATTATAACCAACGGAGATCGGAGGCCTGCATCGGACTGAGCAAGAACAAGCTCCGCGTTCTTACCGGTTTCCTCACGGGGCATTGCCGACTTAGAAGACACCTGGTGAAGCTGGGTTTGGAAAGTGACAGCTCAAGCAGATTCTGTGGGGAGCGGAGGAAACTCCACTACATCTCGTAACAGACTGCGCTGGCTGCCACTCAGAGGAGATTCAAGAACCTGGGTAGCTACCAGGTGGAGGAGGGGGATTCCTCAGGGATCTCAACCTGATGGAGGTTTTGAAGAACGGATGTTCAGAGAAGAACATCTGTTCGGGTGCTGTGGGCAATAGCCTGCGTCACCCAGGGGGCCAAGCACAATAGATCGAAAAGGGTCGCGATGCATTGGCCCCCCTTCAAAAAAAAAAAAATCTACAAAGTGAAGAACAAACAAAGTAATAAAATTTTCGGTAAAAACTTACATAAACCGGTTTGAAGGATTAAGGAACTTTAATGATACTTAATATAAATACCAAAAAATGAAAGATAAAATTAAAATAAACAAAACTTATTTCTATGTTTGTAACACAAAAATTGTTAAGTTATACAAATTATTACATATTTACTTTTCATTATATGCTCAAGGGTTTCAGGCTCAAACTTCATGGATGGATTTCTTGGGTTAAATGCTCAGAATATCACCTGCACGTACAATGTCACGGATGGCTCTAAAACATGGACGATCAAGAAATTCAACAAATCTGTTTGATCTTTTGAGGAAATGTCAAAGCGTACATGTTAGACCGCTCTGTGAGAATGGAGAAAAAAAGCAAATATGTGATTTACATGAATATTATAAATTCAATTTCGCAGATAAGGATGGAGCAATTACGAGAGTCCATCAAACATAGTAAGCCCGTGCAAACTATTCACTCATGAATAGATGGGAAAGCCACTCAAAGAAAGAGTTAGTAAAACATCAGACTGATGTACTCTCGAGACAGAGAGATGAGTGCGTTCGTAGAGGAGACCCAGGACCACGCACCTGATTAGATGGAAGAATAAGAAAGTTACTATCATAATCAAGTCTTTCAGTTAATATATAGAAAATGGATAATCTTGAAGTAGCATTAATAAATTATGTGAAAAAAAAAATTTATTTGTATTAGAGATAGACATTAATATTGTGAACTGAGGTGACATTTGGATAGTAGCGTATGTTCTATTTTTATCCTCCCAATAATCATCATAATTAGAAATTCCAACTTTTTTCATGTATCAATTCTATTTAAGAAAAACTGTTTTTCTTTGGACCACTTTTGCACATTATATGCTAAGAAAGTTTCAGTATGTGCACGAAAATTCGTTTAAAAGAATACAACAAAGTCATCAATCAGTATATAAGTTACATAGATTTTATTAAATTTGGAATACTATCAATATAGAGATCTATCACTTGTTTATGCTTACCATAAAGTTTGCCAAGGAATAGTGCTAACCCCAGAGAGGCAGCAGTTTGCCCATGGGAAAGACAAGCTTTCTTATTCATAAAGATAAATTTACTAAATAATTTTAAAAGTGTTGGACAAATATTTAATTCAAGAACTTTTAATGTTTATTTTCATTTTAGACAGTATACATATATTCTAACAAAGAAAAGAAGCAGGTTGAAGTCCAAAAAGATATGTTTTCCACTAACGCAGACAAATATGTTTATGTTTTCCATAAAGCTTGTCGGCAAAGTTATCTAATATAGAACCTTTTAAATTAATTTTAAATACTGGGTGTAGAAAATTCAATGGTACGATCTTTTTCTATCAGCTATATACATAGAATTAAAAAATTAATTAGTATTAATCCCCTTAAAATACTACATAGCCTTTCGAAAAATCTACTTTATATTATGTAAAACACTTAGGTCTTCGGGTTGAAACCGCGTCAGTGGCTTGTTGTAGACCGTTGTTTCTCCCATATTACATACAATAGGATTGCTTCTTCAGGGTGGTGGTCGCCTCTAAAGCTGAAAACAACACTCGACACGAAATAGAATATGTAGTGTAGTGCAGTGAGAGGTGGGGGTTAGCTTCTCCTCCCTTCAGTAGATAGCTATTGGTAGTATGCGAGCTTTACTTTCTCTCCCCTGCGTAAAATTTTGCTATTGGATGACGAGGTCTAAATCTTACATAGCTAAAGTTTGGTGTGGAAGACCGTTAAATATTTTTCCTTTTCTGTTTCTCTCCTTTCTCTGAGCAGCGGCAGCCATGTTCTGCTCAGACGGAGTCCATAATTTCTAATCAAACAGTTTTATTGGTAATAATTACTTACTTTGCAAGAACTTTGGTGTTCTCAAAATTGATTGCATGCCACTTGTGGACGAATGTTCCGTAAGTGCCGACTTTTCAGTTTTGTTATGTTTGGCACATTGTATGTGTTCTTTAAGGCGCGTTGTGACTAATCTTTTAGTCTGTCCTATGTACTTTTCTGCATAACTGCAAGGAACCATACAGACCCCACATTTTTTTTTAGTGGAAATTTGTCCTTGAACTGTGGAAGTATTCGGGACATTTTTCTATACGTTTCATGTATGATTCTTAGATTGTGCTTTGCCAGGATTTTTGTAATCTTCTCTAAGACACCTTGCACATATGGGAGAACAGCTCTAATTTTCTCTCTTTCTTCCGGTTTCCTGATACAAGTAGGGTGTTTGGCCTTATTGAAGAGAATAGTTATCTTTATAGCCGTTCTATTTCAGAGTTTGCCAAAGATGATTTTCTTCTTTGGGCAACTATGTCGGCTTGGCTTTCTGATGGGGCGTTTGATCAACGTACCTAGGAGGTTAAGTACCTAGGGGTAACATTCGATAGTAAACTCCTATGGAAGAAACACATTGAATTAATTGTTAGTAAGGCCACTGGCGCTCTCATGATATGTAGCAGGATGGCGGGCAAATCCTGGGGATGCCCCCAAGTATCCTATGGTGGATGTACACCATGATGGTGAGACCGGTCATCCATCACCTACGGCGCAGTGGCATGGTTTGGGAAGAGCAAGGTACTATCAGTCAAGAGGAATCTTAACAAGGTACAGCGGCTCGCATGCTTATGCATGACGGGGGCTATGCGGACTTGCCCCAACGCCGGATTGAGGTTATCCTCAATCTGTCACCTCTGCACCTAGTGGTGGACAGATTGGACCGAACAAGCCTTGCTTTTGTACAGAATAGTGGTGTGAACTATCATTCAAGTAGCGGTTGTTATGGTTTTTTTCTGATATACCTGTATGCCCAACGTTCCATCCTTTTTTCACTGGACCAGTAGTACATCCAAGAACGGAAGCTTTCCATTCTCTTCAATTTCCATCATAAACTTAATTCGGATGAATGCTAGGAGTTATTTATCTTTCACACGCTCCTAAATAATAAACTCCCACCACTACACTACCCTCTCGATTTCTTGTCAGTGTTGTTTCAGGTTTAGAGGCGACACTACCCTGAAGAAGCATCTACTGTAATATGGGCGAAACGTCGGTTTACAACAAGCACAACGAGGCCTCAACCCAAAGACTTAAGTGTTTTACATAACAACGGCCCCGGGAAGCTTAAAAGATTGTGATTTCCATTATGTCCAGGGCGTTATGTTTAAATCATTTAAACTTCTATAATCAGTTCATGTAAAGGAGAAACACTTAGCACACCCTAAAAATGTTGGAATCTTGATATCTTGGAGATTTTTTTCTTCCTAGGAGCCCTACAGCTCACTGTTTGGTGATGGACAGTGTTGTCTGTAGCGAGAGAACACTGCCCAGAGGCCGGCAGTGCACTGAGAAGACTCCGGGCGCTAATGACCATAGATGTTGAAGCGCCTTAAATAAAGAAAAAAAATCTGTTTAGAGTCAAGCATGCCCCATCCTCTAGTATAAAGACCTATCACAAATTAAACCTATTCCAAAACAAAACCAGGTTTTTCTGCCGGATCTGATAAATTCTACCTCCCTAATTAAAAATTACCGTATTAGATGTTCCTAAAGGGATTGACTAAAGCAGACTAGGATAATACGGCAGAGGATGAGCAAAATAAATTTTAAAAGCATGCACAATGTGACGAATGTAAACCGTTAAACTTCAAAGATGGGCACCTTTTCTCTAAAAGAAGCAAAAAACCTTTTATACTTGGTCATAAATGTCAAGACATTACCCTCTTTAACATCCGGAAACTTAGGATTTTAGCTTTGACCACACTTTATTAAAACCATTCAATTGTATCATATAGAATATATTGAAAATAAAAATTAATGAAAAATCAAGAAAATTAAATAGCAAATTTAATTAACCCTAGATAGATAATAAAAAATAAGGATTTTTATTTTTCATTTTTATGCTAAAGAGATAAGAGAACCATTTCTTCCTACGTTAATTAAAAAAAACGCAGTTTCTTAATTATCATAAGTTTTAGAGTTTATTTCATATAACATTGCAGACAAATCCACGTTATGATACTGTAGGATATACAAAATTTATTTATTTTTATTTAAAAAAAAAAAATGAATTTTAAATTATCTATAAAGCTTGCAAAAACATTTTCAGTTCAGCTCATATTACTTGATTATATCTCGTAAGAGATATAATCCAGAAAAATATACTACTGGTCCTAGGAAAATGTCTGTTGCGCCTCATAAACCCTGAGCATATAATGCACAAGCCAGTGAAAAAAAAAAAAATTCTTAAAACAAGATCGATACAGGGAAAGTAATCGATAAAAGAAATCAAATTTAAACACTTATAATAGTTACTTAAAAAATAAAATTCAGTTGACACATTCGACAAAAAATTTTCACTATTCTAAGCTTTAATTTTGTATTATTAATCTGTCCATTGAAAAAAAAAGCATAATAAAAAGTAATAATAGATTGAATAATGTACATTTTTTTTTTATTTGAACACTCTCTATTTTACTAATTTCTTTTGTCATTTGTGGTATATTTAAAGTAAACTTTATAAAAAGATGGCGTTTATAAAAACCATTAAAACAAAAGATTTTATTTATAAACCTTTTTTAAGCCGTCAAATATATATATACTATTTTCTCCTTGTTTATTTATTATTAAGAAAATGTATACAAAGTGGTTGTTATACATGATAAATATATACATATTTTATATATATATTTCATCTAATTACAATGTGATCTAGAAGTAATAAAAACAAAATAAAATTAAGAAAAAGCTTCTAAATTGTTTTATGAAATTTATGAAAAAACAAATAGAAATTATTTCTATCGTTGGTAAAATTTTTCTATATTTATTTATTTAATTTATTTACATATTACAAGGAATAAAGGTATTTGTTTTTTTTTCTTTTGTCCTTTACTTTATTTTTTCCTTTACACATCCATAGTTTAATATTTTAATTACAATTGTTTTTTATCCTTTCTATAATGATGTACTAAGTTATATAAATAACAATGAAAACGATAACATTTATAATGTAATAATTAAAAATTAAAAGAACAAATTTTTATCATCGTTATAAGCTATATGATGTACAAGTTTTTGTTTCTTTTAAATAAGACATTTTTATAAAATCTAACAAACATTTTCAGTAGTTTTTTTTTAATTTTATTTATTTAAAATATAAATAAAAAACGTACATATTTACATACGGAGTTGCCCCCAGTTAAAAATCATAAAACCTGAAATATTTTATTAAAGAAAAAAAAAAAATAATAATAATTTGAACTAAATAAAAAATGACTTCTTCATGTTCTCTAGTCAGTGTTGAACTTAAAACTAATGATTAATGACAAATTTATGTGATCACAAAGAAATGGTACAAACACGGTTAATACAATATATAGTACACAAATGTTATTTAGTGTTTTTCTTTTTGTGCCCTCTGTTCCTTCCTTGTTTTATACCTTCATCTGTTAACCCTATTTTCAGGATTCCTGCAAATATTTACTGGATTCAGCTTTTTGATGATTCTGGAGAAAAACTATCTCGTGGTGAGAGCTTGTCGAGACATTAAAAACAGCAGGTCTAACAAACATCAGATTTGGAATTAAAAAAGCAAGTGCTCATACGCTTCCAACCACCCCCAGACACAGAGCAAGTAATATACTCCTCACCTCAAAATAGTCCAATTAAGATAATTTTCATGCCATTATTTGAAATTTAAATTATTCTAAGACGGAAAAATATAACTGATATTTAAAAACAAAAACAAAAAAAAAAGAAAGAAATTGTTGATAAGCAAGGACTTATTATCCTTTAAAGTTTTCTTATAATCTTCCACCAACTCCTAGACGATCCAAACAAAATTAATGTTGGGCATTGTTTTTTTTTTTTCACAATTTTTCTTAAAATATCGATACATTAAAATGTAGGGAAATTAAAAAATTACGCCTTTGGTATTTAATAACTACATGGAAGATAGCTATATAGGAATGCAAGTGCAATACATTTGGGGAAAGGAATCATTTTCTCAAGCCTAATTCATCATTTCGATAATTAATAGCTTTTTCAAAATTAGAAAAAACTTTAGACAATGCAATTCCAGAGAGTTTATCAAAATGATGAACCGTAGAGGTTCAAAAAAATCTGCTTTTGGGCATCTACAAGAATATCCAGTTTTATGGAAGAAGAAAGAAATGCACTTCTAGAGACCCTCAGAAGTAAGGAATTGGATTGGCACAGTAAGGGGAGATCTAGCCAGAAAAGAAAACCAGGAGGCAACTCAAAAGAAACACTATTTAATCTTTAGAGGGTTACCGGCTAAAACAATAGAAATGAACATTGACATTTAATTGAGTGAAACTAAAAAAAAGAGGCCAAACTAAGACCAGAAAAGTTTTTTCTATTTCACTGAGCTCTATACATTGTATTGTAAATTTTACTACTATTTATATTCCTCTGATACATTTTTTCCTTTTTCATTCAATATTTGTGACTTTATCATTAAAGGTGGTACACTCTGTACAAAGTTTGTAATTAAATAACGCAGTTGGTAAAATGGTGTGTGATAAGTGCTTTTTAGCAGCAAAACTTCATTCAACCTGCAAAATAAATATAAACAAATTAAAAATATTATGCAGTAATTTACTGGATATTACAAATTATGTAAGCATGATACCGTACCAGACACAACCTGAAAATACCAGTAGAGAACAAATTTTTACAACAAGAACGAAAAATCAAATTAATTCAGTGTAAATTATGGTATATTAAAATTTCATTTTTTTTTTCTTTGTTGTAACTGATGTGGGATGATGACATTAATTATGTGTATGGATAATTTATTCTCAAAAAGATTACAATTTTTAGGGTAGTAAAGTAAAAATGGTCCGAATCATCGAAATGCTCCGAAAAATTGGCTCATGGAGTTATTTTATATCAAACGGAATGTTTCTTTTTTAAACTTGGATTTTGTAAACCACGTCTTATGGCACTCACTACTTCACAAGTGGTGAAGTTATTATTTACTGCAACGCTTTAATTATTTACTAGCAAGAGAACTGTACTGTCAGGAGGCGGTCAAACAGTAGAAACAGATTTCGGAAAAATGGAAAACAGCCAAATGAAGACCAGAATATGCTAGTGAATGGTGAGAATTGACCAATAAAACCAATCAAACAAATTGATTCAAATCATATTCAGATATTTATTGATTTTATTGCTAATTTAAGATTATCTCTGTGTAATGGATGCCAGAAATTATATTAGAAATATAATTTGAAGAAAATTATGATTTGAGAGAAAAATGCAAGTTGGTTCTAAAAAAAGGTAAAACCCAGGTAGAAGACACCGTTACAGAAAGAGTTCATGGAACTTAGTCACCTTTGTCTTTTTTGCCCCTTCTCACAGGGGAGGATTTGAACTACCAAGAGAAGGCATTCTTTCAAGAGAGAGTCTAAATTCTGCACTCAATCATACCAGTCTGAATTAGAGATTCTATCAGTATTAATCAAGGAGTAAACATCAGTGCCACTTATAAGTTCAACCATTTTGATTTAATCAATCTAGCTACTAATTATTTGATTTGTGTATTTATAAGTTAATTCAAGATTCGCAATTAATAATTATCTTGTAAATTTACTAATTTAATATGTAGTTAAATTATTTATTTAAAAGTGGTTCTTATTCTCTATTTCTAATACTTCTCTATTTTAAACATACACACTCACAAGCCCCTTCCTTTACAAAACCGCTCACGCCACAAGCTACTATACTAATCAATTCACAAAGTATACATAATATAAACAACAAAAATTTAAATTAAAGTAAATAATTTACTTACGAAAAAATTCTTCGTCTTAGCATGTAAAACCTTAAATATCTTCATCGCCACTATCTGATTTAAACTTTTTGTTGATCATTTCTTCTGTCGGAATGTCAGCATCATCGTCACTGTCATCAAGAGATCTCTTTTTGTGTGATGACGTTATATCGAACAATTTCTGGCTTTCTGAAGAAAGAAAAAAAAAATTATATATATATGAAATTAAAGTAATAAACTTCGACAAGAGATGTCAATTTTTCAAAAACTCTTTGTTGGTTATTATGATTTTATGAATTATCATGTATAATATTTTAAGCTTATTTATATTAAACAAGAGAGTTACAAGTTTAGAGTTGAATAAAACAATCAAAGGAATACCTTTTAAATAATGTAGTGATTATATAAATGGTTAAATAACATTGTTGTAAATTGGATGTTGAGGTTTGGTCATATACAAAAGAACTCTTTTTAAATTTCTACCGACGTTTCGGCAAATTTATTGTCTTCTTCAGGGTAAAAATTTTCAGTTAGAATTATTTACAAACTGTAGTTTAACCTGTGACATACCATCACCAAGTATTGAAAGAGTTCTTTCATAATAAGATATAAAGGGTATATATAAGATATCTTATTATATAATATATATTGTAATATGCATATATACTATGTGTATGTTGTATTTATATATTGTATATATATTAAGATATAAAGGGGTAGATATAACAAGATAAAAAGGGTTCTTTTGTGATCGTACCTCAACATCCAATTTACAGCACGAATATAGCGGTCGTAACGAACACCAAAACGTTAAGTTTTCTTATATCAACCTTGCATGTATTTCAGTGTTATTAACTATTATTTTTATCCGCTTATGAAAAGCACGATAATGCATATAATACATTAAATAATGTTATATTAAATAATAATAACAAAGTAAATTCCTAAGTCCAAAAATGTGGTTTTTAGAAAATGATCTCTATGTGTATGTATGTGAACAGCATAGCTCAAAAACAAAAAACCGTAGAAAGTTCAAACTTGAAATTCCGTTTATGTATCACTTGGGATCCGATAGCAGGTTTCTATCAAAATTCCTCAATCGGAAGTACCACTTTACTAGGGAATTTTTTTGCGATTTTCTAAAAAATGGCTCCAACAATTTTCTTGAAACTTGGTACATCAACTACACAAACAAAGTGCTATAACTTTTATTTGAAACATTTCTCCGGGAAAATTCATTTAAGGGTAATTTTGGGGGAGGGGTGTGGTTATGGTTTCCTCTAAAGTGCTATTTCAGTTTATTACACAAATTCTATCATCTAGATAATATTAATTAGAATTAAATATGTTGTTGAAATTCCGAGTTTGAAAAAAATCGAATGACCAGAAGTGCGTTTTTACTAGGAAGTATTTTTCCATTTTTTAGATTTTCTTTATAAAACCATCGACGAATTTCATTAAGTATGATATACTAACTAAAATTGTCAATCACAATTTTGAAAACTGGAGTAAGAGAAACTTGTGTGAGTGTATCACACCAGATTTTTTTTTTTTATTACCGTCTTTCTGTGGAGTTTTTGGGTCATCAGTTTCATTTTCGCCATCATGTTCTTCTTTTTGTTCTGCATCTGCTCTAATTTCATGATCATCTGAATCTGAATTAGTTGCTCTATGACTTCTAACACTTACGTTTAATAAATCAGTTGAAATTTCATTTTGGTCAGATTTTTTAAAATGTTCACTTTCATCTGATGCATCATCTTTCACCTAAAATAAGATTAATTTAAAAAAAAAATGTATTAAAGAAAAATTGTTCGATTTCTTTAAAATATGACAGAATTTGTTATAATATTTATTAAATACGAACTAAATCCAACTATTGGCACAGCAACCAAAAATTAAATGCGGCCCAGGTCTACCAAACTAATATTATTGGGGATAATTCTGGCATTCGTAAACTACTAACATTACTTCCCAAAATTATTCAAGATGTTGCAGCAAGGGCCCTGAATGTTAGTTCCAAAGGATGAAAGCATCACAATAAAGACATTCTCGAAGGAAACCTAAAATTCTTATTATTTTTCTCTATTTTCAATTGTGACAATTTTTTTAAATTCTAATTGCCTGACAAATTTAGTTCGAACTCTATAATATTTTTTAAACAATTTCATTTTTTCTTAAAGTAAAAAAAAGCTCTCTTCTCCATAAATTTTATTTAATTTTCCCAAAGATATTCAAATAGAAAAAAAAATGTAACAAGTGTTTAAAATTAAATTAGTTTTTTCTTTAATATCGCGAAAAAAGTAAAAAATAGTAAGTGGTAAATTTCTGGATGATTAAATTCATCTTAAACTTTCGTGTCGTACCCTCACCATTCGGAATATCAAATTTGTACTTTCTGTAGTTTTTATTTATGAATCTTTCTTTACTGTAAACTCAAAATTTTGTTGTGCACACCTTTTAAGATGTCACTCTACTTCTAACAGTCCCATGTTTACTAAAAGTTAATATCGATAAAGTTCTCTCTAAAAAGGAAATTATAACATGTATAAAGCTGGTACTTAACTTAAATTATTAATTTAAGAAGTTTAATTTGGCTTCTCAGATATAAATTTGTATTGAAAACCGTAACTGAAACATTTTCTAAACACTCTAGTTTATTTCATTTATGTTTGAGCGGTGCCACTTCCAATTGATGCATTTTCACCAAAATGTTCATCCGGATCAGATGATATCTAAACCGAATATTAACTCTGAATTTCCTACGATGATGATTGATGTTTCATTTTTAAATTATTTTATTCATCAACAAACAATTTGCTAAAATCTCAATTTCGAATATTTGACACGATCGCAATACAGCAGTAAAATAAGGAATTTAAAGTAAAGGAATTACCTTCGATTCACTGTCTAGATGATCTCCATCGTCTGACTTTTTCTCATCAATACCATTAACAGTTTTCTTTTCATCTGCAGCATCATCTTTCATTTCTACATCAGCATTTCTATCATCTTGTCCCTTATCATCCGTTGGCTCAGCATTTCTATCGTCTTGTCCCTTATCATCCGTTGGCTCAGCATTTCTATCATCTTGTCCCTTATCATCCGTTGGCTCTGCATTTCTATCATCTTGCCCATCTCGACATTTTTTCCAATCATCCAGGTAGCCTTTAGCACTTGTTCTAAGATCTTTTGATATATTTTCTACTGATTGTAACAAAGTATCTATTTTACCAAAAACTTCTTCAACACTATCAATATCTTTCATATAATCTTTAGTGATTTTCTTATTTGAACAATCAAGTGCTTTCTTTTTGAATAATTCAACCATACTCAGTGCATCTTTAATTGTTGCCGAAAATTTTGTAACAATAGGTTTATACATCTTTATTTGTTCATTAGATTCCTGGGACGCCTTCTTATTTTCGTTCTTCTTTCCTCGTTTACTTTTGCGATTATCTTTTTCTTCAACAATATCATTGTCTCTGCTTGGTTTTTTCTGCCCACCAGATTCATCAGACTCTTCAGACTGCTTATCCTCTTGTTCAGCAAATTTTTTTCCTTTTCGTTTCTACATATAAAAAAAAAGAAGACATATTAGAATCATATAAGAAAAACAATCCTTCTGAAATATTTTTTTTTTTTTAAACATAATTTACTTCTGGTCTATCATTTGCAAAATTATTTTCCCCTATACAGGAAAAGCTGCTGGTTATCTCTAGCAATCAGTATACCATATAACTATTCAATATTAGCGTTTCTTAACTAATTCATCAGTGGATTCTATCACTTGAAAGAACTCCAACCGTGAGAAACATCACTCGCCATTATGTTGTGTCCAACTCTCACGCTACTAATAAATCATACTTTAAGCTCATAACAAATTTCAAAAAAGAAGGAAACTCTCCCGAAATTTTTGTATGGCAACATTTATTAAAATCTTCATTTAAGACCATATCCCAAGATCATACCAATATTAGAGGAAAAGTTTTACTTAAAGCAGAAAAATCTACAATTATATTTTAAAAATGCATTATATGTTATGTCAGGGAATAAAACAGGGCATTGTTTCCAATTTCATAAAATATAAGTCTTGTTGCAGATCCACTTTGCTGAAACATTCGTTTCATCTTTTTTGTGGGTATAATAGTAATACACTGGCAAGCTATTTCCCAAGTGTTTTCAGAGAAGTCTACCAGTCCTGCAGAGAATACCACAATTCAACAGTTCTAAGTTGAAACTATTTACTAAATATTAATTACTCCTTTTATAAGAATGGCGGGACCATACATTAATGTGAAATGGCTAATCCACTTCACCCCAAAATGCTCAAAATCAATTTTCTCGAAAAATGTTTCAAGTAGCAGTTTAAGATCCATATATATGTAGTTAGTAAACAAACAAGAAAACCGTTTTCTAGTAAATAAAGAAAAATTGAATAGACTATTCCTAAGTGGCACACCAAGTAAAAAAAAAAAAAAAAATTTTCCTCAAACTTGGCATTTTTACAAATTTCATTCTGCTTAAAATAGATTTGAGTGGTACAGCGAATTTAGCCCATTAGAGAAAAGCTCCTACAGAATCCTCAACAAGAATTTTTCGCAGAAAAATGGAACAAATAAAAGATATTCCACTTACTGAAACATTCATGATGGATTTCTGAGATGCTACTACACCTAATGGAATATTCTTGCGTCATTTCATTCTTTCCCCCTCTTTTCACACAATCTCGCACACATAAAACATTTTTTTCATACCCAGGAATGTCTAAACAATTTTTTCGATAAATTTACCTCAAGACTTCCTCTTACACAGTAATCATATAAATATTAAGTTGACAAGATTTAATGTGATAAACTTAATATTAGCAAAAAGTTATTAAAAGGGGCGAGATTAGGCCAGTGGTAGTATGCTCAATTTGGTACGCGGGGATTCCGGCTTCAAGTTCAGACAGTGCCGGCCATAGATTTTCTCGCCATAGGCGTCTTTACTGCTTACAGTCCAATCATGGGCAGGCTTGTCGTCTGTAATATGAAAACACTCCGGGGCTGAATATCATAGTTGTTGATGTGCCGGGGGGGAAAAAAGTGATAAGGGCAGAAAGTAGAACTTACACGTACAAATTCAGTTGCAAACTTATTGGCGGCCCAACAGTGCGCTCTCAATTCATACAATGGTTTTACATCGCAGCAAAAACATTTCCAATCATCTTTTTCAACTTCTTTTAATGCAGCTCTAGGTAGATTTCTTTTTATACATTTCTGAAAACCAGAGAGGAAAAAATCATTCTATCTTATATCATATTTATTATAAAAGGAATTAAAATAATATAAATATTAAATTGAAAAGATTTAATGTGATAAACTTAATACAAGTTTATAATACCTTGCAAAATCCCGCCGTACATTTAGAACATAAATAAAGCGTTCCTCCTTGACCACACCATCTACAATATTTATCACTACCATCTTCATCAACCGAGAACTCGCCATCGCCAAAGAATAAATTACATTTCTAATAGAGAAAAAAAACACTGTTTATAAGAAACATTGTTACTTCTATTAAAAAAAAAAAAAATATAAGTTAATATGTATGAGTGGCAACAGTGAGAGAGGGTGAACGAGGGATTAGATAACAGTAGTTGAGGTAAAGTTGTAGAGCTGGAGTATTCATGGATTGACCAGATGATACATGTATTTTGTTGTATGGAGTGAAAATAAGAGAAAATAAAAATAAACTTTGTGCTTAGAAACTATTTTGTTCTTCTTTTT
>JAAEAF010002022.1:0-13680 GCA_011037195.1 Triatoma infestans
AAAAATCTCTGATGCTTTGGTAGAATTTAGCGAAACATCAAGCCCAACTTCTACGATGCTGACCCCCCTCCCCCACACACCAATTTCTAAAAACTCTTTTTTGGATTCAGGAAACTCCTCAAAACATGGCATCTCTGGTGGATATTCGGTTTCAAAAAAATTTTTGACACGATTGCAGTAATTCCTTTCTAAAAGCAGTAAGAGAAAGTAAAATGTGTATTTCCGCTGAAAACTCAAATTCAAAAATTTGACACGATCGAATCGGTTCTCTTGGGTACAGTAAAGATAACCACCACAACAACATAAAGTATATATATACATACATATATATATATATTAAGGTGACGTGTAATATATACGTTCAAGGAGTAACTTAAGAAAAAATGTATTATATAATCAAACATTTACTTATAAAACAGAATATAAAAAGTAAGAGATAGGAAAAAAAAGATCAAACGATCGGAGATATATATATATATATATATATAGAGAGAGAGAGAGAGAGGAAGAGAGAGACAAAGAGGGAGGGACAGCAAGAAAGAGGAATATATTGTAGTATGGAGAAATGGAAACAAGTAGAATCCTTTTCTAGATAGAGCAGTTATTCAGGAAGATTTTTCAGGCCAATGGGAATTCCGAACTGCCTGCAACGTAGACATATCAAAGGATAAGAGAAGATATAAGGTAAAGGATAAAAAAAAGAAAAAAGAGGATTCATTTGGAATTACATCACTCTTACCAAGTTTTCACGAACAAACCAGTAGATAGAAATGTGAAATTAAGTAAAAGATAGGCAATACAGAGGGATATGAAGATATTGAAACGTGATACGCTATAAAAATTGGATCAAAATAAAAATAGAATTTCATTGTTTAGATAATTCCACAGCCATGTTTTTACTGGAATTAATTAGAAACTCAACAATTATTAGATACTTTTTCATAAGAATGTCATTGTTCATTTTTTTTATTATTTGTAAGAAGGATGATTGAGATGGTGTCAAATTTCCATAGTTGAATTTCATCATGTATAAGTAGTTTCAAAGTACTTGTGAAACCAAAATTTCTATAGTTGAACAAAAATAGAAGAAAAAACTGTTTTGAAACACTCAAACAACTTTACCTTACTGTAAATTACATACTATTGATTAATTATTATTTTTACTATTTATTTATATAGGTATTACCTAGTTACAAATTTCACATACAACTAAAAATCAATGTACATCAAAAATCTTAATATAAAAAGTCGTACTACCGGTAAACCGATTTCCTAAAAAACTCGGAATTTTGACCAAACATTAAATTTTTATTGCACTTATATTAATGATAGAATTATATAACGTAGGGTAAAGCTAGGAGAGATGACGCACATTTCAAAGTTATGCCTTGTAATCAAAATATAGGAGATATATTAAAGAGATAATGCTTATAAAACATATGTCAACTACTATTATCTACAAAAAAAAATGTTATTTTTCAAAATAAAGACGACATTCAACATTTATTTCAGAAACAAAATACAAATACACTACATTTGGCCGTTTCTCCTACTATGGTAGGATAGATGACGCACCATAGGTAGGAGACCTCTCCTCTGTGAAGGTAACATGCCTGATCGACATGAAACTTGGTAAACACTATGTCTCGAGTCCAACTTTAACGGACAGCTGGAAATTTTTCATTTCAATTGCAATTAATATAGTAGATACAAAAATTTACTAAGCGTTATGAAAGCACACGCTGATACGTATAAATGTTCCTAGAACACAGAAGAACACACAAAATAACTGAAGAATATTGCAATATGTTCGCTTCTGATCTCTCTACTCCTGGACTAACTTCCATGACGCCACGTGGTGGCAAACAAGAGAAGCAAAGCTTGCGTCTTCTCTCCTTCCCCCATCATCCCTCCTAGCTTTACCCTAATAGTAGTATAATGACACTTTAGAGAAAAAGCCTTATATAAGAAAATTGCTGAAGTATTTATCGAGAAAATCTCAACAAAAAAAATAAATAGGAAACTCTATTCACTAAAGGGGTACATCCGGTCGACCGATTATAATGAAGTTCATACTTCTTCATAGTTATTAAAAACAACAAACAAAAGAACATTTCACAACAGTTCATAGAGAAAGTGAGAGAGAGAGAGAGAGAGAGAGAGACAGATCGATGGACAAACCAACGTACAGGCGCGTAATATAGGCCTATGTACGGTCGACGGAATCACAACTGCCTTCTACTAAATAATTAATAAAGATTACTCATTCAGTAAATACAGATAAATCAATACGGGAATAAACTGAAGCTCAATACCTTACCTGCCACGCTAAAAGAATAATTAATCATTTATATTTTACTATTTTAACATTTATTTTCTGTTTGATTTTTTTTTTTAATTAGAGTGGTATTTAAAGGATTATAATGAAGAGCGAGAAAATAAAAGCTTATAAAATAACTGCATAATTAAAAGGTTTAAGGTAAATATAAAAACTTTAGATAATAATATGATATGATTAACGTAAATTGCTGACAGTCAAGTGTGACAGAAACCCCATATAACCCACAGCAGAGAGGATACATTCATCAGACAATAGATATCTCCGAATAATCTAATTCTCTCATTACACAAAATCATAAAAATATAATACAAGAATAGCAACAATAGATTTATACTTCACCAGTGATAGCGAGAGGAAGTGAAAGAGGAAAATGTCCGAACTAACGATTGCCGGAGGTCATGGTCAATCAACCAATGATTTTTAATTAAGAATACCTATATTGTTATTGAATTTCGGTTTTGTGTGCTACCTAGTATTTCATTGGAGAAATTGAATTAGTTGTTTGGTGAGTACAGTACAAATATTTGCGGTAGCCAGAGCGTTCTATTGGTAAAAGTCAATTGAATGCTTTTTTTTATCCGAAACGATTTTTTTTCCCTTTAATTTTGTTTTGCCACCATACCCATGTTAATTTCATAAAAAAATATATGTTTTTGAACGCGGAGAATGCCAAATTCAAAAAGTTTTCAAATATTTATCAATATATTTTTTTGTATATTTATTTATTTGTCATTGTTTACAATATACATAATAGAGATAAACGTAGAAAACACATTGTTTACATAATCAACAAAAAAGTAAAGCATAAAGTGATGATGCCCGGCGGCAGTTACTAAATTATATAATCAATATCAGCATGTACATAAACAGAGGTGACTGTTGAATATCCAGTGAAAGAGGCCGTCAGATCGTCTTTAAGGCACAGTATCCACGCTAAGAGCCGCTTCAGTCAATGTTTGGATAATCTACCAGAAATTTCACTGATCGAAGGATCAAGATGATTGGTTAGTTATTAATCGAATATTGTATAGTTATAATCTGGACCAAAAACTCAGGAATGCCTGTATAAGTGAGGATATTACCTACGTGATTGACCGTTGTAGATATAACGCACTGTACGTCATATAAGTAGTTTGGGCAGTGTTGAGCAATAAATACCTTTCTTGGTCTGTTTCTATTAAAAAAATTCGTTTAATATTGCAACTTAGATTAGCCAATCTTAATAAGACAAATATCTACTTCAACGGTTGTACATATTCTTTTGATAGTTCTGATATATGCACCATATGTAAACTTAATGCTTCGGACTCACTGTTACATTTTATCTTTTCTTGTCAGGTTTTTGAACCTTTCAGATCTTGTGTACTAGGCGACTTTATATCAACTAATGTATCTGATTCAGACAGTTATATAAATCTTCTAACTATCAAATCTGTTAATCAAATCAATGCAATTTTTGACTATATCAATCTATCTTTAAGAATAAGAAGCTTCCTGTTGAACGAATGGTAATTGTTTTTGTTTCTGATTTATATTCTCGAGAAAAGTTTATACCTCTTAGTTATAGATTGAGTCTAAATTATGTATTCATAATATAGGTATATTAGTGTTATTTCCTTATTGTAACTACCTACTATTATTATTATTTTTACAGTTATTAATACTAAGTTTTTCATTATGTAGCTTTGAAAAGCCATTGAATTCCATATTTTCTTGGTTAAAGAATAAACAAAGAAATGGTAATTTATATTTTAGTTAACTGTCAGTTTTTTCTTTTTTTTTGATTTAGAAATTGCCTTTTGAGATTATTTTTACATATACGTTATTATTTGTGTTTTATATGAATTATTATATTTCTGTATTGTCAAACTCCATGCTAAAGGAGTAATCCTAAAAGCATTATGTACTAAATAAATAAATAAATAATAAAATATTGTATAGTTATATAGGTTGCAGTCATCGCTGAATATAATGCAGTGTTTAGTAACTTTTGCTAGAGATGGATTGCGGATTCTATAATATAGGTCTAAGATATCTATCAGCACCAGCGATATACCAAGAAGAGATAGTCTGAAACTTTGCCAAAACAAGCGATTCTTGCGAGTTTATTGATAATGGCGATTATAATGATATGTATTGTTTTCAGGATTTTTCATCGCAGGATGTCGGTAGATATTGGACTGTTCTATTGGTCAGTAGAATTTCATTGTTTATGTTCAAGGATCCAGCAGGACACGAACAGTTTTTCCTTGATCCTTCGAATAAGTTTAAAGAATTCGTAAGGTCTCTTTTTTAACAATTTGTTATTTTGCTTGCTGTCAATATATTTGAATCTGGTGCCGAGATAAGTCGTTTAATAAATAATTCGACACACATCCCACTCAGCTTGTAATTAGAATAAGAATATTGGTAAAGTAAATGGAAAAGATTTCTTATCTTAATGATTATTAAGTGTGTACAAAGATTTCAGCTCATTTATTTTTGTTCACCAGTGGCTGAACCAACCCAAAGGATATGAAGATAATATTATGGAGTACGAGTTGCCAAAGATGTAATCAACATTGGAGAATAGAAATGTCTCCATAACAGCGGTCATATGTAAAGTTAATTTTAAGTCGAGGTATTTTGGATGAAAAGATTAAAGAGGAAGGATTTAAGTATCAAGCAGTAAGCAACAGTAGGACGCTTTTGGGATTGCAAGCAGCTCTAGATGCAAAACCCAGTGAAGATTGAGTTTTGTAACATTTTTTAGATTTTTCATGTTATTTTTTTTGCCATAAATCCATTTGCGATACTCATATTATTTGAAAATTTCTAGTATTGTTCCTAATATTCGGTTACAGAAATCTGTCAGAGTTTTAAAAAGATAAATAATTTTGCAGAAATATAAGTATATATTTGAAAAAATGTATTAATAGTAACAACAGAAATAACAAAAAAAAAAACAATTATAAGTTGTGCTTGAGTTACTTGCTTAATTGTCATCAAAATTAGGGATGATCAAATTACAAGAACAAAAAATAAATTTAAAATGCTCGAAATTATATCAGAACAATATTATTACTGTAACATAATGTACTCTGTATGCATTGAACAGACCCTAGTAATTATGTGGATATGTTAATTAATCAATTCTGCAAATGAGGAATCAGAAAGTGCATTCTAATAACATTGCAGCTAATCATCTTCCTGATATTAATTTATTAGCGGCTGTTGAGTTAATAAAAATGATGAAAATTAAAATCACCAATGTAAATATTAAAAAAACTAGAAATATGTTATTAAATATTACAAATTTATATATTATATAAAACGAAAATAAATCACTTTAAAATAGAAAATGGAACTGGAAATCATTTTCCATAAGACTGACAGAAGGAAATTAATATCTCTTTTTTCCCTCCCTAACTCTGAGTCAAGGAAATGAACATCCTTTAAGATAAGGTTGCATTGGTGAATTTCCATTATGTTTATTGTTATGAACATTTTTAAAAAACATAATGATTTACTCTAAGCGAATTTATAAAAAAACCTTCTTCTCTTTAATACTTGCCAGAATAATTGGAAACAGTTAACCTAATAATTTATTAACGAGAACAGAAATAACGAGAACACCTTTACTGCTTATAATCTGGATAAAACCTGAAATCTGATTAAATAAGAAAAGTTAGGAGATAGTAAACCAGCATTTTTAAGGATTTTATTTGTACCTGTAGGAAGAAACGATGTATTACACACTTCCCTTCCATAAGCCCTCTATCCTGCCTATATAATTGTATTAGAAAAATAACAACAAGCTACGATTAGACAAGGAACTTGTGATGGATGCAAGAAACTTGAAATAATATTAATTTTTAAATAAATCTAAATTATCAAAATATGTTGCGAAATGGCCAGCCAGGTATAAAGTCCTGTTACTCGTACGGTTCAAGAACAATTATGGCATTGTACTGTACTACCCCTTCTTCTCACAGGGGAGGAATTGAAACAAAGAGAAGAGATATTTTAAGACAGACTCGTTCTAGCTACCAAAGTGAAAGCATCAGAGCCAATATCAAGTTTTAGGAGTTATTCCAATTAATTTCTAAGCATTTGTTGTTAACTTAATATCTCTTAGAGAATATATCTTTTGAAAAACAGTGCGACTTCCTTATTATTGCTAACACTTCATTCTCTTTTAAAATTACAAACTTATAAGCCCTTTTCACTAAAACGCTCGTGCTACACACTACCACTACTACAAATACAACTCCACACCATCACATTACATTGGTGGCAGCGGTGGGATATTTTCAACAAGAATCCACAAATTTACAAGTACGTAAAATTTCCAATTTAATAATTACACTAATTATCCATCAGATAATTTTATTAACTTTTAAATTAGTTTCTCAGCGGAAGTATCTAAATATTTCCCATAATTGAATTTTTATTGAATTTCATTTTTGTAATTTGAAAAATTTTAGTTTTTGAAATTGTTGTATTTGCACCATCCCTTGTGAATTTTTTATTTCCAAAATGTATAAAATTAACGGACAAAACATGAAAATCGACGCTGCTGTAGAATATTTGCTTGCTCAGCAACAATTAGCAAATCCTCCAATTAATAATCAACCTAGTCCCTTAAGGAATTTGCAATTAATCAATAGCTTACCTACCTTCGATGGCGAAAATTCAGCCAAAGTGTCAGATTTCCTTGACCAAATTAGCCATTGTGCTAGTCTTTCTGGCTGGGACGACGCTGCTAAATTAGAAATATTAGCACTTAGGCTCTCAGGTTCTGCAAAAGTATTTTATGACACCCAGAAAGCGGAATTACAACGCCAGGGTACAACTATAACGTATCCTCTAATTTCAGAGCGACTTCTAGCCCGATTTCGTAAGGAAAAAACACCCTTAGTCCTCTTACAACAGATGACTAATATTCAGTCCTTGCCCACTGAGTCTCCTGAAACATTCGCGGATAGGATTAGACATATCCAATCCGCCATTCCTTTAAAAGCTCAAGCTAACCCACTCGAGGCCTTACAAGCAATTCTAGATAAACTGGCCACTGATGCATTCCTGAAATCACTTCCTCAACCGCTTCGTAATGAGGTGCGAACGAAGCTTCCTCAAAAATTAGATGAAGCACTTTCCTATGCCAATGCCCTAAAAGAAGTTCAGGCTTCTGAAACAAACCCCACAGTTTTCGCTGTAACTTCGAAAAATTCTAATCGTACACCCCCATCTCCTTGTCGTTACTGTGGACAAATGCATTTCCACAGAGAATGCCCGCATCGTAATAAAAGTCAAAAGCCACAATTAAAACCAAATACCACTTGTAGAGTATTTAATGTAATAAAGAACAGACCTTGTCGCCATTGTTCCGGTCCACATTTTGACGTGGACTGCACCAACAAATTCAGACCAAAACCTCGTACTAACTTTGGCAAAATGCCTAAGAAATTTAATATTCATCAAAACCTTAATCACAGAGCAAATAGTAATAATCGCTATAATAATAATAATAATAATCAATATTATAGTAATAATCATAGTCCTCGAATTAATTCAAACAATTCGCGATTTAACCCTTATTCAGATAGACCACAGTATAGTCTTAATAATAATAATAACGGTAGCAATAACCTCCAAAATAGGCCCACTTGCCAATTTTGTTCTAAATTTGGACATACGGCTCGAACATGTTTCCAGATACAGCCAAAAAACGGTTAAGCCCACAGCCGCTCTCACGAACGGCTGATGTTATGACCTTGGCTCTCATACCTGCTTTCACCAATTCTGATAATTTGTTAGTAAATTTAAGAATTGGCAAAAAATTTATTCGTGCCCTTGTAGACACTGGTGCTAGTCACAGCCTAGTGGATTCCAGTTTTTGTCGAAATAAGAACCTTCAGCATTCCAACATTATTTTAAAATCTCTGACTAACCAAGTAATACCTAATTATGGCATCACGTCCCTTCGTTTGCATGCGGACAATGTCGAAAATTCCAATTTTTCCGGCGAATTCATAGTTTCGCAATTAAAAGGCAATTTCCAATTAATACTTGGTAGAGATGTCCTTACATTAAATAGGGCAATTATTAATTTGCGCACACGTACACTAACGCTCAATAAATTCAACATTCCATTTTCAAATAGTGCTCAAACGCACCAAATCAATTCGATTCAACAGCTACCCTTACCCAAAACCCTGCAGCTTCGCCACAAAATTATAGTGCCACCTCGCGCACACATAATACAAACACATACACTATATACAAAAATCCCTCTCGACACACAAATTCTGCTTACACAACACAATTCCTTACCTACGGGTCTCTACATGCCCAATTCTATCGTACATATTGCTAACAACACATGCACCATCAACCTTATAAACACTACCTCACACGAAATTGCTATTCAAAAACACTTTCCAATCGCTCATATCGAATACGACTTTGAAACAGACTTACAGACTCACACCATAAACGCAGTACAATCTGCCAATCAAACTAACACAAACGAAATCGCTCTATTTCAACAAGAACTTCTCAACAAATTAACGCATATCTCTTCTCAACAACAACAACAAGTTCTACATGCCCTCACTCCTTTTTATGACGCTTTCACACACGACAACAATTTCCAAACAAAATTTTCTGGAGTCACTCACCACATTGACACTAAAAATCATGCCCCTGTGTCCAGCCGCCCCTATAAGATAGCACACTCCGAGGCTCCCATCCTCAAGGCCTTCATACAAGACAATCTTGATAGAGGTATAATAAAGGAAAGCAAATACAACTGGGCTCACCCCGTCATACTCATTAAGAAAAAACACTAAAGTTGATGTTACAGACATTACACAGCTCCGAAAACAATACAGATATGTGGTTGATCTTCGCAAACTAAATGCCATCACCACTTCCGAAATTTACCCGCTCCCGGATATACAGCATATCCTATCCACACTGAATGCCACCCGTTTCTATACCACCTTAGACATCAGTGGTGCCTTCCACGGCATCCTCCTTGACGAAGCATCTAAAGAAAAGACTTCATTCGTCACTAATTTCGGAACCTATCAATTCAAGGTTCTTCCCTTCGGTTTAAAGAACGCCAGCAGCGCTTATCAGCGTTTAATGGACAAAGTTATGTCCGGATATACTGGTGACATCTGCCACACCTTCATAGACGATATACTCGTCTTCCAAGGGAAAACCTTCGACGAACACCTCCATGCATTATTAAAAGTAATGAAGCGTCTCCAGGCTGGTAACTTGTGTATAGACTTGGGTAAATGTCAATTTTTTAAAGACAGCTGTAAATATCTGGGTTATGTAATTAGTTCTAACGGAATAAAACCCGACGAAGAAAAATTAAAATCGGTTAAGAATTACCCTGTACCTCGTAAATTAAAAGACGTCAGAGCATTTTTGGGTTTCATAGGTTTCTATAGGAAATTTATCCCCAAATTTTCTGAGCTTGCCAAGCCACTCACAGACCTTACAAAGAAAGGTGTAACTTTTCAGTGGACACAAGAGCGTCAAGACGCTTTTCAAGCTCTCAAATCCACCTTAATATCTCCACCAGTTCTAGCCTATCCAAATTACGACCATGAATTCATCCTTACTACGGATGCAAGTAATATAGGTATTTCCGCAATTCTAAGCCAAAATATTAATGGCGATGAAAGGCCCATAGCGTTTGCTTCACGTGTGCTTAATGAAGCAGAATCCAAGTACTGTACTACCGAACGTGAATTGTTAGCCATCGTCTTTGGGTGTAAAACCTATAGATATATCTTGTATGGCTACAGATTTAAGGTAGTTACAGACCACGCAGCCCTCCAATGGCTCAAAAACATCAAAGATAGCCACAATAAGCTCTTCCGCTGGAGCATGAAACTGGCAGAATTTGATTTTTATATCGAGCATCGTTCCGGCAAGAATATTGCACATGCGGACGCACTTAGTCGATACATAGGCTGCATTCAAGCCGAAACCGACGAATACTATCCAACGATAGACCTCCTGGAAGTCCTAGAACTTCAAAGTAATGACGCTGAATGTCAGAAGTTACTTCAAACCCCCCACTATTCCTTAGACCAACAGGGTTTAATAGTGCATACTGTTGACAATTGCACGCTAGTGCCTAACCCTATGCGTGATACCATCATGAGATTATTTCATGACAATCCTCTCTCGGGACACTATGGTATTCATAAGACATATGACAGAATAAAAATGTTCTTCACTTGGCCAAATATTTCTACTGATGTGCAAAACTATGTACAAACATGTCATAGTTGCGCTACTAGTAAGTCGCATATTCCTCACAAACCTCCCTTGGGTGATTTTCAAGAGCCAACGAAAGTATTTCAGGCTTTATCTATAGATGTAGTAGGCCCCATGGAAGTTTCCACTAATCCAGACACAGGTGAGGAATACAAATACATCCTTACCATTATCTGCCAGTATTCTCGCTTTCTCGAGATGTTTCCCATGACAAATCAAAAGGCTGAGAATATTGCGCGGATACTTGTAAATGAAATTTTTACCCGTTATGGCACACCCAAGTACCTACTATCAGATTTAGGTACCAATTTCACTTCTACCATAATACTTCAGATCTGCACCCTATTGAAAATCCGAAAAATTAACACTACTCCCTACCACCCTGCTTCCAATGGCAAATTGGAACGTATCCATAAAACGATAGCTCGTAGTATCTCCCACTACTCACAAAACCAGTGGCACAGATATCTACCACTTATAAAAGCTGCACACAATTCAAGCCCAAATACCTCGACAGGCTATTCTTCTCATGAACTCATATTTGGGAATAAGTTCAAATTTCCTTGGCTAGTAAACTTCCCATCCCGTGACCTCGATAATTTTAATATCCACACAAGGACATGTACAATAAAATTAAAGAGGTACGCGCTTCAGCTAAGGAAAATAATGAAAAGGCAAAAGTTACTAGAGCCAAATATTATAATCGGAATGTATCTAAACATAAATTTCAGGTTAACGACAATGTTTACCTCAAAATTTTCAAACCTCAGGGCAAATTTGGTCATAAATTTTCTGGACCTTACAAAATAGACAAATTATACCCCAACCATACTGTACGCTTACGTATGGAAGACGGTAAAAAAGTAGTACACCTCAGTAAAATTAAAAAGGCATATATAAGGAAAATGCTACAATCCCAAAATAAACATCCTATGGTACTTCGAGACAGACGTAAAACATAAAACACTAGAAATCATTCTCATTCTACATGACACACTTCTCAACCTATTCTCAACTCCACAAAATACACATGTATATATGTATATATTTAATTAATACCATATAATTAATTGCCATATAATTAATAAACTTATTTACCATATTAAATAAAAAAAAAAATAAAAAAAATAAAAAAAAAATGCATGTAATCAATTAATTAGTCTTAAGAACTAAAAGTATATTACTTACAATAATTTAAAATTTATTTTATTTGCAGAATCCAAAATGAACAGTAAACTTATTGCTGCTTAGTTAACACATTTTCTTTCTGTTCCAGCGACGACGATTCAATGCAGAAATTGAGAAATTCTTAAATAATTGACATTGATTTAGTATAAATTTTTCATTATGATATACCTAATAATATAATTATATACCTAATATTAATAATTTGTATATATTTTTTTTTGCAGATTAATGTCTAAAGCATAATGCCTATATAGTTTGATGTTTTGATGTTTATTTAGATATTCATATGTATCTAAATTTTTTCAGTTCGCTTTAGAAGAAAACTGCATTACCTTATTTGTTTATATATTTGTCGATCTTTTGATTTATTAATCTAACATTTTTCTAATATTTAATTGTTTTCTTAATGTATGTTCAAGGTACCTAGAAAGCACAGCATAGCTGAATAGCTCTTGGATTACGACGGCCCAAATATGCATGCATACCCACAAAGTAGCTACTTACCTTAATAACTTAATATTTACTTCAATAGCAAAAAATGTCTTAGTTATAAGAGCTTTCCATAAAATTAAGTGTTCAGCAATATTTTAATTTAACATTATTTAATTTTAAATTTCTCTTTCCAGAATCAAACTTCTTCACAGCTACATCATTGCATGTGTATGCATGTATTGCATGTCTATGAATGTATGCATGAATTGCATGTCTATGAATGTTGCATGAAAATAGCATGTTAGCCATGTATTTATATATATATAAATTAATTTTGTGTTTAAAAGAATTATTTTCAGATCAAACATTCTACAAAAGGAATTGATACTAAACTTCGGATTCCTCATAATCCTATAATCCTCCTACAAACACACATAAAACTAAACTAAATCAAACAAACATTTAAACTAATAATGAATCGATGAATACGCTACGTATACTAATATTACCCCAACCACACACTGAGAACGATCACAATTATAACCTACGATCATAGTAAATAAGACTACACAAACTGAAAATTATATATATCTGTTTGCAAATGCAACAGTTGTCGATGTACAACTAGGTTAACAATTTCTTTCCACAAGATGAACACCAACTAACTCCACGTATCTCCAAAGGAAAATAACAAAAATATACACAAATATGCCTGCATATGCAGCAATTAATAAATTAGACATACAAATATTACTTCAAGATGGACAAGAAAAGGACGCCAACTGGACTTATTCCAAATGGAATACTCACAAACTGCACAAATTTCCAAAGGGAAATAAACTTACACGACATTTCCAAAAGGAAACAAAATAACACCACAAATTTCCAAAGGGAAATTGACTAACGACCCAACATTTCCAAATGGAAAGAGATCAACAACACAATATTTCCAAATGGAAATTGAAAACATACTTAATCACATAAAAACAAACAAATCTTTAACTAAAATCTTAACACCTTATCTTACTAATTAGCTCTCTTCTAAAAACCTTATTCAATACCTTCCCTTCATTTTTTGTTTTGTTTTGTTTTAATGTATTTTTATCACCACACTAATAAATAGATTTCGTGGTGCTATATATGTATTTTATTTAACTTGTTCATTTAAATATTACTGCTTACTAAACTTATTTATTACTATAAATTTTTCTGTAATGTACCTATAATTATTTTGAATTATTTAAGCAATTTTCGTTTATATAGAAACACTTCAAGAAAAACATATGCATTTTCGTTTATATAGATTCATATTAACAAAAACACATATATGCATATAGAGTCACTTCAAGTACTCAAGAAATTACATCCATCACCATCACTCAGAAGCCTATATTGTCTACCCTTGCCAGTCACTTCTTCATCAGCAACACTCT
>JAAEAF010002023.1:0-17238 GCA_011037195.1 Triatoma infestans
AATGAGGGGAAATTTTAAGATGTATATATACTGGGCTAGTTCGAGTCTTAAAACAGTCTTCAACAAGTCATCAAGAAAGTATCATCAAACATACACTACCAGCCACTTCAGTCTGTCATTTCTACTCTCACGCTACCACTTTTTACTTTCTCTTACTCCTAGTGGAACTATTGTAATCGTGTCAAATTTTCAATATCGAGTTTTCACCGGAAATATCCATTTTGAGTGCCCCGAGTCCAAAAAAATGGTTTTTAGCAAATGGTCTGTGTGTGTGTGTGTGTGTGTGTGTGTATGTGTGTAGCTATAAATAAATAACCAATTACAATACAGAAGTGAGCTGAAAAGCATCAGAAATATTTTTCGTTATAGCCTGCTTTTTATGTGGCCAGGTTTCGGGCGTTCGCCCATCATCAGGGTGTTTTGTCAAAGCATTGTGACAACATAGACTTGCACAAAGCAAATTCAGTTTTTGCACTATTGAAATAGTATCTATTATAAAGACGGAAATCTGCGTAAGAGCTAATTCAGTCAAAATCTAGTTCCTCACAACAACATAATAAAATGATTCGAACAAATAAATTATGGTAAGTAGAAGCGTCATAAATTTTTTGGTATTTTATCCGTCGTAGTATGTATACTGATTTTGTTCCTAACCGGGTTCGGATTTTCATCCATCATCAGAGCAAATTCACCAAGTTCGTGTAAAGAATTCACTTCAACTTAATTTTTCTGTACACTTACACTTGTTGGTTGTATATATGTGGGGAGGTTATAAGGTTATGTTCCTGCAATGAAAATCAGCCATAAAAATTTCTCAAAGCAATTCATAATATTTAGCTAAAAAAACTTTTCTTTGACTAGGAGTTCATAAGTTGTTTGTGCATGGTTCCCCTGAGCTGTAAAGCATCAGACATATTTTTCGTGATATACCGCTTCCTTTTGTGGTAATCGACCGGTTTCGGGAGTTCGCCCATCACCAGGATGTTTTGTCAAAACAGTGTGATTACACAGACTTGCACAGAGCAAATTCAGTTTATGCACTATTGAAAGAGTATCTATGTATTATAAAGACGGAAATTTGCGCAAGAGCTAATTCAATCAAAATCTAGTTCCTTGCAACAACATAAAAAAATGATTCCAACTAATTATTAATGCAATTAAACAAATAAATTATAGAAAGTAGAAGGATTAATTTTATCAATTTTCTTTTGTCCCAATAGTGTATTTATGGCAAAATAAAAAATGGCGTTGGATTTTGCATTAACGCCTAATTCTCTTTTCTCTTTTAACAATGGAATGAAAATACTGAATTTTGTCTTTATAAGTCGCATTAGTTATATAAAAAAGTATATAGTATGTTGGAAATCACTAGATTCTTTGCATTTTTTTTATAAAAAATTTGTATTGCACAATTTGATAATTTATAAAATACCTACGGAGGGGAAAATTAGTAAAAAAATTCTAAACTAGATCTTTCATAGAAATAATTAGCTATAAATAATTAGCCAATCAAGTAAAGCCTTTACAATGTAAAGTAAAGGTGTCAAATGTGGGCTTGTAATTTAGGCCAATCAGAAATTTAGAATTATTTTGTTGACCATGCCCACATTTGACATCTCCACTGTGACTGGCTAATTATTTCTATGAATAATCTAGTTTAGAATTTTTTTTTACTCATTTTCTCTTCGTAGATATTTTAATAAATTATCAAATTATGCTATAGAAAATTTTTATAAAAAAAAAAAAAAAATGCAAAAAATCAAATTATTTCTAACATACTATTTACTGTTTTATATAATTAATGTGAGCTATAAAGACAAAATTCAGCATTTTCATTCTATTGTTCAAAGAGAAATGAAAAAAGAATTAGGCAGAAACGCAAGTCCCCATTTTGTATTTGGCCATTTATACTAGTGGGACAAAATAAAATTGATGTTAAACATATAAAAATTCCTCAAAGGAATTCATAATATTTAGTTAAACAAAAACTTTTCTTTGGGGTTTGTAACTATTCATTATATTGTCTTTCAATGTTTTAATGAATATGGTGCAGTCTACATATTGAAAGATTAGTTCGAAAAAGTACAGAATATGTAACTAGATTTTTCTATATCAGTTCTGTAAAGTTCTCAGTAAATATATCAGTGATTAGTCAGTTTAATTCCTCAATTCTCTGGCCGACCCCACAAGAGAATCCACTACACATAGTATGTATTATAGTCGTTCAAAAAGGATTGTAAAAATAGAAAATAAGGAAAAACAAAATTAGGTAATTTTACGTAATGCTTACTTGTCCTTCATATCATTGGACCCGTACATCATACTGGTGTGGTAGAAAGTTTTTGTGATAAGCATACAATCCATAAAATGTTTCCTATACTAGGAAAAATGTTTCAAACACACACACTCACATACAAACCGTCTGTTCGCTAAAGCTACTTATTCGTACACTCATGGGAACATCAAAACAATGTATTTCCGGTTAAAATAAAATTCTATACAATGGTATAAATTCATTCATACTGTAGTAAGAGAGAGAGGGCGAAAAAATCTTGTGTGAAACACTCACACACTTCCTGGAATTTAGATTAATATAATTTATAAATTTCTTTTAACTTCAAATGTTAACTAAATTGTTAAATGCCTTCAATATTAATAGGGGGGGGGGGAGAACCTGTACGATAATAAAACAAACTTTTGATGGAAGAGTAACGTTTCACAGTTCCTCGAATACCTAAACATCCATTGTCTTGGAAGAAACAAATCCGGTGTGAAACACTCACAAGACCTTCTCCTACTCTAATTAATACAATTTAATCAAAAAAACTTTCTTTAAAATTGCAACGCTTAGTATTAGATTAATTCAGATACGTGTTTATTTTACTATCGCCAGTTAATTTATTATCTTCAACTTTTATTGTTGTTATTATTATCCCTGTAAATAATAATAATAATAATAATAACTTATATTTGCCATTATAGTTATATATTTGTTGAACTTCATCTATTTTATTAGACTAATTGTTATTTTGTATTATAGTTTATCTATTTCTATTTAGATTATACAGACAAAGCGTTGTCAAGATTTCATTGTATATTTATTTTGGAATTTCTTTTATTTCATTCATTTTATATAGTTGTATTTATTTATTTTATTTTATTATGATTAATTTTATCGTATTTTTATTATTTATTATTTTTTTTATTTGAATTTTTGTATATTATACGTATACACTACATTCTAAAACTGCAAATTGCAATCGTACTGCCCGAAAGGGAGTAACTGTATTGCATACAGTTAGTTGGGGAGTAGCGACCCCACGGGATACCATAGCTCAGTACACCATGTACTTCGTAAGAACAGTACACCAATAAACTTAGCGTTGGACTAGCAACCGGAGGTCCCGGGTACGAACCCAGCATACTACCCATACATTTTCTCTTCCTAGGAGCCTCTACAACTCACTGTCCGGTGATGAGCAGTGTTGTCTGCAATTAGAGAACACTGCTCGGTGGCCGGCTGTGCATTGGAGAAGGCTCCGAGGGGCACAATAGATCTTTCAGGAGGGCAGTGCGATAATTCCCTACAACAATCTATCTATCTTGTAAGTATATCGAGCATTTAATGAGGACAACTGATTGCTACAAGTGTAAAAATTCATAAGCAATAAATAAATAAAAAAATTTGCAACGTTACAATGTTAAGTTGGGCTGGCCATAAAAATGGTGATGGGTATTGTACTTGTATACCTTAGCGACCTTATGTGAAAGCGCTCTATATCAAAACCAACAAAGCCTATGCAAATTTAAATTTAAATTAGCTGGCAGAACCCTCTCCCCCCATACCCTTCTAAAAACATAATTTAAAAAAAAAAAAATAAAAATGATACGTTTCTATCTATGCACCGCATTTTCGAAAAAAATCGCAAAAACATTAAAACAGGCAAAAAAACAATCCTTCAACTTCCTGATTAAAAGTTTTGATTATATTGATTTTTTATTACGTGTATCAAGAATATCGATTAGAAGATACAAATTTTTACAGCCCTTTCCTAAATAAACAATCCGTCTAAAAAATCACACTTCCGGTTTCTTCGATTTCCTTAAAACATTTTTAATTGTGCTCTATATTATTATGTAATTAGAAGAACTGTACCATTTTTTTTTTTAATTTAAGGCGTCTCAAAATCTGTGGTCATTTGCGTCCGGAGCCTTCTCAGAGCACTACCGGCCTCCGGACAGTGTTCTCTCGCTACAGACAACACTGTCCATCACCGAACAGTGAGCTGTAGAGGCTCCTAGGAAAAAAAAATCTAAGGGTAGACTGTGACTCGAACCTGTGCCCATCCCGTGGACTCCAACGCTCTAACCACTTAGCCATAATCCCTCCGCTTGTACCAGATTGTTTTGTAGTAACAAAAGAAAGCCTGCAGGCCCCCCCCCCCAAAAAAAACTCAAACACATCAATTTCTCCCTAGAAAAATGTTTCTAATACACGTGATAGTACTAAGTAGGTTATAAAGTTTCAAGAAAATCGTTAAAGATGTTTCAAAAAAAAAAAAAAAATCTGGTGTGAAACCCTCACACGTCTTTCAAATTTTACTCATTTGTTCTCTGATGAATATAGAGATGGTGGAATGACAAGCATCTACCCAAGCAGATAGCAGAATGATTACATTGTAGTCCAAAAGAAAGCGCTGATAACTTAAAGAAACATTTGAAATTTCCCGCCATGAATCCCCCCCCCAACTATCTACAATGAATTTGGGGGGGGGGGCGAACTGTTTCAAATAAAAATGACAGGTTTATTTCAGTGTAATTAGCTAACCATCCAAGTTTAAAGAAAATCGTCATCGTCATTTTCTAACATTTCCTGCAAAGTTCCACTTCCGGTTAGCTGATTTCCTTCAAATTTGGAATTCTAGCGATGTTTTTCAGTGTATATCAATATTATATAGGTAGTAAAAGTAAAAAATTTAAAAATTAAAAGGGAAAATTTTTCAAATAAAAGTAATAGATATTTATGTATGTATGTATATAGAATATGAGGAATTTAAAGAAAATCGTTAGAGTTGAGAGAATCGCGAACAATAAAAAAAAAAACTATTCAATAAAGTCGCATATCCGGTTGTAGATACTACCCGGAAACCTTTGTGCCAGATGTAATGATAGGGAATATCAAGGTCGACCTTCCTGCAACTTTTCGAATTTTCGAGATATTTTGTTTAGTAACCAGAGATATACGATCCAATCGCAGAACATTTATTTCCGGTGAAATCTCAATTACGAAAATTTGACACTAGCGCAATACTTCCTCTTTATTAGGGAGTAAGTAAATGGAAGTAAACAAAAATGTGAATAAATGTTCTGCTCACTTAAACTAACAATAATACATATTGTTATAATAATAAATAAAAAAAAAAAAAAATAATACATATTAAATTATATATAAAAAATGGAATTACCTGATTAATAAAAAAATAATCCCAAGTGTCAAGTTCTTGAATTAAATAAAAAATTCACACACTCAGTGGACAGTTAGTATGGACGATGTTGTCGTACATACTGACCATTATAAAAGTACACTCACTTAACATTACTTGCCGTACTAACACAGGCAGAACACCGGCTGTGTATTAATAATGTTTCTTGTTACTGTGGAAAGTATGTGGCGGCGATGGTGCCGCACTCTTTACGGCAAGTTGTTGGAATACACTCTTGTCGAAGTTATTTATCCATACTTTCACCAACACTTTGAAACTTATATGGACTTTTGTTTGTTTATTTAGTTAACCTTTTTGCGTGTTTATTGATGAATCACCAACTGTCGCCGAAACCTTATCACCTGATGACGTCAAAGAGGGAGTTATGTGCACGAAATAAAAACAGTTTTTTTTACTCGTACAAAAAACAAAAAATTTAGTAATTTATTTCTCTACTTTGCTGTTATTACTTCCTCTTACTCCTTGTAATCGTGTCAAATTTTCGATATTGTGTATTCACTGGAAAAATCTCGTTTTGACGTACGATAGTGCGAAAAAGTGTTTTTTAGAAAATGTGTCTGTCCGTGCGAATGTACGTAAACAGCAAAGCCCCCCCCCAAAAAAACGAAAAATCGCAGAAAGTTCAATCTTGAAATTTCGATTGGGTATCACCATGGAATATGACAGGAAGTTACCCATCAAAATTCCTCAACCAGAAGTATGACTTTAAAAATAAAAGAATTTTTGTGATTTTCTCGTGAATGTCTCAAACGAATTACTTTAAAGTGAATATATAAACTAAAGATTTAAAGAGCCTAACTTTATTTCAAAACATTTCTCTCGAAGAATTGATTTAAGGTGGGTTTGGGGAGAAAGATAGGATTATGCTTCCCTTTAAAGTGCTATTTTAGTTTATTTTTTGATTCTATCATCTAAAAATTTTTAACTAGAATTAAAGATGTTATCAAAACTCCGGGTATGTGGAAAATCGGTTGACCGGAAGTGGTTTTTGTGTGTGCAAATAATCTCAAACACAAAAACTACCAAAAGCTCTAATTTAATATTAGTTTATTGTTTTAAAACTGAATAGTTTTCCAGTTTTTTCGAAATTTTCTCGAAACCGGCAGTAACTATTTTTTACTTTCTCCTATTTCTACTAAGAAGACGTCTTGCGAGCGTATCAAATTTTTGAAATTCGAGTTTTCACTGGATATACATGTTTTGAGGTCCTTTAAGTACGAAAAAATGGTTTAGCGAATGGTCTATATCTACTTGTGTGCTCAAATTTGATATTCCGTATAGGTACTATTACCGCATCAGGCACGAAGGTTTTGGGCAAAATTCATCGACCGGAAGGGCCACTTTACGACTGAAGATGTTTTTTATTAGTTTTTTGCGATTTTCTCGAAAACAGCTCCAATAATTTACTCCAAACTTTCTACTATCTTTCTTACTACTTCAAACTATCTACACACATTGTGTGCAAAATCGTATCACGTTTATTTGAAATATTTTCCTGGGAAAATTGAATTTCTGGGGGGGGGGGGAATTTCTGGGATTTGTGAGGAAGGAATAGTATCGTTATGCTTTCCTCTAAAGCACAACTTCCGTACAATCTGTGGTACTATCGCCAATTTAATATTAATAGACAATTAAAAATATTGCTAGAATGCCAAACTTGTGGAATTGCAAATCGGTTGACCGGAAGTGCCACTTTATGAACTAGGTTACTGAAAATTTTTGGGATTTTCTCGAAAATGGCTACAATGATTAAGATTTGTTTTGGAAAAACTGATTTTTTAGCGAGTTCTGTGGATTTAGTGGCGATAAATTTGAAATGTTATTTGAGTTTCTTCAATATGCTAATAACGCTGTCTTCTGGACTATAAAGTAAACTACATAGTAGTCACATAGAGGTAACCTCATCTGTCTATCCTCCATAACAAAACTTATATCATCATTTAAATTTAAGAGTAACTCACAAAATATGCCTCAGGACGTCATTAAAATCATATATATACATACATGCACACACACACAGAGCAAAAAAAAGAATGGATTTAATCAATGTACATGTTCTATGAGATCTCATCCGTGCAAAACAGGAAAAACTTTTCAATAATGAATTCTAAGGAAATATTGTTAAGGGTATGTTTGTGCTCCAAACAAAGTGAGGATAAAACTGCACTTCGTCTTCTTCATTTTGTTCGATTGAAAGTTCCAACTAGAAGATAGAAGAACTTTTCAACAATCTATACCAGTTCGCCTATTTTTTTATTTAAATCACCAACAGTACCAAGAACTTAATAGTTTTGGAGTTTTATGCTTAACCAATGCAATTACAATTAAAAACTTTGTTTTCTCTCTCATTCTCTCTCTTTTTCTTTACTTTTTACTTTCTCTTACTATCTAAAAAACTCAAACTTAAGATTCCATTTAGTTGTCACACCGTATCAGACAGATAAATAAGATATTGGACAAATCCACCAGTCGGATGGGCGACTTTACTGAATCCTTTTTTTTCAGTTTTTCCCGACTTTCTCTGATATTCTATAAACTTATACTTAACAGTAGGGTAAAAAGACCGGTTCTGGCGCAAGGGCTACGGAGCCAAGTCTTTTTTGGGGGTTGCAAGAACGCCGCTGCCATCATCCAAATCAATGAGCTTAATTCAAAGATGACGTCATCAGATTAAATATTATCCAAATCGCGCCCCACCCCCACCCCCAGGCCAGACCTAAATTCAAAAGATAGCCCCCAACCTCCCACCCCAGGCCAGACCTAAATTCAAGAGAAAAAAAAAGATTTCTACATGACCTTGAATCGAACCAGCAAACCCAGCACTCACAGTCGGTTATCTAAACCAGTAGACCACCGATGCCACTCGGTCCTATGTAGAAAAAGATCTCGTCTATAAATTTATGTGCGTTGTACGAGCGCGTTCCAAGTTAGTTGTTTAGTTGTAGTAGTGTGTTTTAAAAAAGTTTTTTTTTTATTACTGCTTACACCTATTAATTATAGCACGTAGTTTTCACCGGAAGAGAGAGAGGAAGTTAAGATGACGCAACATTTAAGCTGATAAGAAGGTTATTACTAATTACAATGTTTTACATATATATCGCAGAGCAGCTCGCTATCATCCTATCTTCGACCTTGAGGTCAATCTAATGCGATAACTTAGCATTATTTTTTTTTAATTGAATTTCAGTCGGTCAGAAGACCGCACAACCGCTGTTATGACTCACTCGAGACATATATAGATAAAAACAGTTGGTTAGAAGATATTGCATAATTGTAGATGTCCTTGGTCTTATCAGCATATACTGTTTAATCACACCAAACCATTATGATACTGGGTGTTAACATTATACCTATTAAAAAATGCATACCAGCTAATAAATATTTTTTGAGGAGTTAGAATAAAAACTCATTTATATAATTGTTTTACAAATTTTTTTTTATCAATTTGTTACAATGACATGTTTATGGTATAATACATTGAATAATTAATAAAACTCATTTATTTAATTTTTTATGGTATAATACACTGTTTTGATCAATTAATACCAAAATATTTATAATGTATCATAAAAAACATAAAATTAATTTTTTGGTCTAATATGTTTACGCAAACGTTAATCTGCATCAATATCCTGCACTAAAATGTCCCGGTGTCCATAGGCCAACGAGTTTATTCCATCAGGCAGGATGAACCGTTTATTATCTGAGGCTGAAAGGCTTCGTATATTAATTAAGGTGGAGTAGACTTTATGCCCTACCGACCGAATCGATTTCATTATGCTTAACATCGAGACATCGTTGAATAGGACGGATTTATAATCGGCAAATCCAAGTTTCTTAAGCGTAGATCTTTGCACGCCTTTTGCACGCTTCTTTATATCCCCATCCACATCAATAGCATACATCTTCGGACGCAATGCAACCACTTCGGTAATTATGCGCCCATCCACTTCATCCTTAAATTTCCCCAATACCTTTTTATTTTTAATTGAGAAATTCGGATGGCTTGGATGATATCCTGACGTGTCAAAATGATCTTCCATTTCCAGCATATCCTTAAAAATGTCATCTGTGCTGATACGGTACAATAGGGAGTCCGTATCCGTATATATTAAACGAAGCCGTTCTGGTCCATATTTTTGCAGCATAATGGAGTAATGAAATTTGAAAATTATATCCTTCGAGATCTCCAAAATAGAAAAGCCCACGTACGGAACTTTGTTAAAGTATATCCTCGTTTTGGCCATCCTAACACCAACCAAATTCTCATCATATATTTTAGCATCGAGGAATGTTGGCTTTGCAATTAATTTCATTAATCTGCTATCATTAGTGACAAGCTCAAAGTTCATCCTTTTACGCACATTCTCCATAGTCTTCCCAAAGTTTGCATTATTATATAATTTGTACTGATTCTTCTCAAAATCGTTGGTTGCACGAGTCCTCATATCCGTGTTTAATTTGATGTAAGGAAGAAGCCATGGTGATTGCTTAAATCGAAGGGCTCTACGAACCCGCACCAGCTGCAGCCCATAATCGAGGGCCTGTTTAAGAGCAATGTAGTGAACCACGTATCTCTCCCGCTTGCCAAGATGAGGAATCAATTTTTTAATATTTCCCTCACTGTTAGGAGGCGCCATTGTTTCTGCAAGAAACGGGAGGTCGTTGTGAAGCGGATGAAGATGTTCTGGATATTCCAGATCCACTTCTAATATATATCCAAAGTCGGAATCATCAGGGATGTCTTGAACTTGAATCTCTTCCGGCTGTTCCACCCATTCAAAGCCTCCATAAGGTAAAAACCTACTCTGTGCATCACCATATAAATTGTTTGCATCGTAATACATGATGAATACTGACTCTTGCGTTGGATCATAGGTTTGCATGTATTTATTATTGGCCTTGCAATACCGTAGGGAAGCCTGGCAGATACCTCCTCTTATGCCACGTTCGACCATTAAAATCATTTCATAATCAAGCAGAAGTTCCAATTTAATGCCTGTTAACCTCAACATAGCATCCCACGCCATACCGGGAGCAGTGAAATAATGCGCAGGATCGATTTTATGAGTACTCATTGTCACACGTCTAAAGTTTTCAAAGACATCAGCCAGCAACAAAACATCAGTCTTTAAATAGATATCACTATATTCTCCCAACGTTGTACAATGAAACTCGTTCCACACCTTCACTGCATGGTTATAATCCTCTTCGCCAATATGGCTGTCCGTCAAGGCGTTGTAGAATGCAACCTTAGGTGGTAAATTTTCTTCATCCAATTTCTGCCAGGAACTCACATAGTCGTACGGGAAAACGCCTTTTCTTAATACAAGGGGCAGCTGCGTTTCAGTGAAATATTTCGCAGTTTCCATGAAAGAAGATTTTGGTAAGTAATTAACTAATTGAGCCAGACTCTCTGCCATGAATCTGAATGAATCCAAGAAGCGAAATTGAATACGTTAATGTACTTTGCAAATGAAATAAACTTCTCTTCAGTATGAGGTATTACATTAACTCTGCCTGGAAGTTTCCCCAATTCTTTAATAATAAAATGCGAATCGTACCCGCTGAGATTGTGAATGAATACTGGAACATAAGTTGGTTGCCGGCATCGCAAATTACAATTATTACATGCAGCGCCCCTATATTTGCCTGAAATATGACAATGATCCCGCACCTTATGGTTGGCTTCGCTGAATGTATGACTGCAGAGATAACAGGTATCAGCTGCCTTCCATTCTCTTTCTTCTAACTCACTAATCACTATGTCCACATTTTTGTTTAACATCTTGCCAATGACTGTTGATAGATCGCTTAGATGACGTAGGAATTTTTCGGCGGCATTCTCTCCCCTATATAAAAATGGTTCTTTAAGCGTCCAAAGATGCTCTATTTCATCGGCAGGTTTTACATAGGTGCAGAAAGAAAACGGCTCATGTTCTTGATAGTTCGTTGTAGATGATCGGGCTGGGGAAGGCGCACATGAATATATAGGTTTTAAAAGGCACTCGAAATCGGCGTAAATCACAAAATTTGCTTTTAGCTGACGTTCAACGTTTTTAAATTCTATAAAAGGTTCTTCAGTTGGGAGTTTAACAGCTGCTGGAATGTTATCGCCACAATATATCCTGTGTTCTTGTAGTTTATCCTCTGCTGATTTTCCATAACGCCCATCAAAGGGTGTAAAACAGCGTTTACACAACTGTATTGCATGCGCATAGTTTGTTTTTTGCTCGGAAACCAACCTATTGAAATGTTTAATAAAAACATAATGTTGTTTTTCTCCATCTTGCATGAGTAAAAGGTCGCGATGGTCTTGCAGTTCTTCTTTAACAACCTTCAGCGGGTAAACACTATTATCACCATCCAACCCGAATACATTTATTGATATATTGTTTACTTTTTCGAACTTTTTGATCTGGTGAAGAGGCGTGGGGAATGAAACGCACTCAAAATTATAAGGATGGACCAGCGTTTTATATTTACTAACACGTTGGGGTCTTTATCCACAAATTTTGCTAATACAGCATATTTAAAACACTCCTTGTCGTAATTCTCCGGATTTATACAAGCCTTCTTAGCAGCGATAGATTTAGGAAGTTTGATATATGTCGACCCTCCTAGCGGCTTGTACATATTTATTCGCAACCTTGCTCCATCTATTCCAACCAGCTTCCATCCACTCTTCTCTAACTGTGCCTCTTCCATTTCGTTCACTAATTTCTTGAATATATGTTCGAGAAACTCACCGATATCTGTGTCCATATAAATGGCCTTATTCCGAGTTTTAAATGATCTATCAGTTTGTTCCCCGAGTGTGTTCTCAAACAGACATTCCACCACTATATTAATTTTTAGCGTACGTTTCTCTTCCAATTGTTGTTTAATGAGCTCGTATAGACGCCTTTTAATCGACTGCAGAAACGTAGATAGATCTTCAAATTCCGCTGATTGCAGAAAATATGACCTTATTCTCCCCCGACATGCCGATTCATATTCTTCAGATGCCCGTTTAACAATTCCGCTTTAGTTGGTTCCACACATGCCTTTTCAGCGCCTGAATTATCATATCGAGCTTTCTTTACAGGAGGTCGGTCAGCACAGACTATTTCATGTCGCTCGCCGTTATATCTATTCAAAAAAGTCCGTTTACAGCCCTTACAGACATACATCTGGTTTGCATTACAGTATCTTTGGTGGCGATAGAGATTCTTCTTCAAAGTGAATGTTTTTCCACATTTCTCACAGCTAAATGTTGCCATCTTGAACGATGTTTAACGTGTAGGAAGTCACACTAAGACTGAGATCCATACCTCACGCACCTATATTTATACCTTCGGGAACCGACTTTGCGCATGCGCATAACTTTTCCCCAAAATGTAACACAATCTAGAGTAATAAAGTACAAAACAAGTTTTAAGCACGTGCATAGCATTTCTCAAATGTGACACGATCTAGAGTAATAAAGTACAAAACCATTGTTGCGCATGCGCATAGCATTTCTCAAATCTAGAGTAAATTGGTATATTAATAAACGGAAATAGCACTTTTAGGAGACAACCTAACCCCCCACCTCCGCCTCAAAGGTGCCTAAAATGCATTTTCCCAGAGAAATATTTCAAATAAAAATTGTAGATCCTTATATGTGTAGTTGATATATCAATTTTACTGAAAATTGTTGGAACTATTTTGAAATGATTGCAAAATCCATTCAGTAAAGTGGTACTTCCGCTTGAGGAATTTCGACAGATAACGTACTTCTGGAACCCCATGTGATACCCCAGACGGAATAGCGTGTTTGAACTAATTACTATAACACTAAACAGAAAATGGTTAAATATTACGTAATGTTCTAAAAATAGATCTTTAGAGGCGGTGACCTTGAAAGGAAGTTAAAACTATAAACAATTAGCTATCGAATATGCATATTTACATATTTGTAAAAAATGAATGTGTGTGTGTGTGTGTCGGATTCATTGACCTTTAGATAGCAAGACTATGCATGTTTTTTGCAACATTGTGCCAGACTTGATTGAAGTATTATTATTTCGCGCTGTTTGAAACACCAATTTTGGCGGAAAAAAAATTTTTAAAAAACTTGTTTTATTTCCTTAAAAATATAATATTAAAAATCATTCACTCATTTCATTTATTTATTGTGATGAAGAACCCTCTGTAATCTATAAAAACAGATTTAAATGATAAATATAAATACAAGCGAGAGTGTTTTCTACTTCAAACACGCATGACCAACTCCATGCCGGCCTGGTCATACTCTGAATATAAACTCTCGCAGAAGGTTGGAGGGGTGAGGGCAAATGAGCAATCCCCACTTTACATCATTAATATTCCCCCTACTGCCAATAGAAAGAACGCAGCGAATTTTAGGTGAACAATAGGGCATATATGTAAGCAGTTTTTCTCTTCCAAAAATATTTTTTAAGAAAATGCACTTAGTATTCCAAATTAATGAAATTCATCGGTGTTTTTATGGAAAAATCATAAAAACTAAAAACTGTTCAGTAAAACACAGTTCCAGCTTACTAATTTTTCTTGAAACTGCACTTAGTATTCCAAATTAATGAAATTCATCGGTGTTTTTATGGAAAAATCATAAAAACTAAAAACTGTTCAGTAAAACACAGTTCCGGCTTACTAATTTTTCTTGAAACTCGGAATTTTGGCAATCCTCGGAAACCCTACCCCATACCTCTATGCATAGACTTGCTATCTATGCTGTTGAAATTCTGAGTTTGAAGAAAATCAAATGACCGGAAGTGTTTTTTTTTTCAATGTTCTACTATTTTTCTAAAAACGGCTCCAACGATTTTCTTTATACTAAGTATGTGAACTATGCGTATAAGTAGCTACAACTTTTACTTAAAACATTTCTCCAGATCACCTCATTTTAAGCGGGCCTTGAGGTATGGGGTAGGGTTTTATTTACCTCTAAAATGCTACCATATGTAATTATACAATTCTACCATCTAGACAAAAATTAATTGCCTAGATTAATGGATTGCCAAAATTCCGAGTTTCAAGAAAAATTAGTAAGCTGGAACTGTGTTTTACTGAACAGTTTTTAGTTTTTATGATTTTTCCATAAAAACACCGATGAATTTCATTAATTTGGAATACTAAGTGCAGTTTCAAGAAAAATTAGTAAGCTGGAACTGTGTTTTACTGAACAGTTTTTAGTTTTTATGATTTTTCCATAAAAACACCGATGAATTTCATTAATTTGGAATACTAAGTGCATTTTCTTAAAAAATATTTTTGGAAGAGAAAAACTGCTTACATATATGCCCTATTGTTCACCTAAAATTCGCTGCGTTCTTTCTATTGGCAGTAGGGGGAATATTAATGATGTAAAGTGGGGATTGCCTCATTTGCCCTCACCCCTCCAACCTTCTGCGAGAGTTTATATTCAGAGTATGACCAGGCCGGCATGGAGTTGGTCATGCGTGTTTGAAGTAGAAAACACTCTCGCTTGTATTTATATTTATCATTTAAATCTGTTTTTATAGATTACAGAGGGTTCTTCATCACAATAAATAAATGAAATGAGTGAATGATTTTTAATATTATATTTTTAAGGAAATAAAACAAGTTTTTTAAAAATTTTTTTTTCCGCCAAAATTGGTGTTTCAAACAGCGCGAAATAATAATACTTCAATCAAGTCTGGCACAATGTTGCAAAAAACATGCATAGTCTTGCTATCTAAAGGTCAATGAATCCGACACACACACACACCCACACACACACACATTCATTTTTTACAAATATGTAAATATGCATATTCGATAGCTAATTGTTTATAGTTTTAACTTCCTTTCAAGGTCACCGCCTCTAAAGATCTATTTTTAGAACATTACGTAATATTTAACCATTTTCTGTTTAGTGTTATAGTAATTAGTTCAAACACGCTATTCCGTCTGGGGTATCACATGGGGTTCCAGAAGTACGTTATCTGTCGAAATTCCTAAAGCGGAAGTACCACTTTACTGAATGGATTTTGCAATCATTTCAAAATAGTTCCAACAATTTTCAGTAAAATTGATATATCAACTACACATACAAGGATCTACAATTTTTATTTGAAATATTTCTCTGGGAAAATGCATTTTAGGCACCTTGAGGCGGAGGTGGGGGGTTAGGTTGTCTCCTAAAAGTGCTATTTCTGTTTATTAATATACCAATTTACTCTAGATTTGAGAAATGCTATGCGCATGCGCAACAATGGTTTTGTACTTTATTACTCTAGATCGTGTCACATTTGAGAAATGCTATGCACATGCTTAAAACTTGTTTTGTACTTTATTACTCTAGATTGTGTTACATTTTGGGAAAAGTTATGCGCATGCGCAAAGTCGGTTCCCGAAGGTATAAATATAGATGCGTGAGGTATGGATCTCAGTCTTAGTGTGACTTCCTACACGTTAAACATCGTTCAAGATGGCAACATTTAGCTGTGAGAAATGTGGAAAAACATTCACTTTGAAGAAGAATCTCTATCGCCACCAAAGATACTGTAATGCAAACCAGATGTATGTCTGTAAGGGCTGTAAACGGACTTTTTTGAATAGATATAACGGCGAGCGACATGAAATAGGCTGTGCTGACCGACCTCCTGTAAAGAAAGCTCGATATGATAATTCAGGCGCTGAAAAGGCATGTGTGGAACCAACTAAAGCGGAATTGTTGAAACGGGCATCTGAAGAATATGAATCGGCATGTCGGGGGAGAATAAGGTCATATTTTCTGCAATCAGAGGAATTTGAAGATCTATCTACGTTTCTGCAGTCGATTAAAAGGCGTCTATACGAGCTCATTAAACAACAATTGGAAGAGAAACGTACGCTAAAAATTAATATAGTGGTGGAATGTCTGTTTGAGAACACACTCGGGGAACAAACTGATAGATCATTTAAAACTCGGAATAAGGCCATTTATATGGACACAGATATCGGTGAGGTTCTCGAACATATATTCAAGAAATTAGTGAACGAAATGGAAGAGGCACAGTTAAAGAAGAGTGGATGGAAGCTGGTTGGGATAGATGGAGCAAGGTTGCGGATAAATATGTACAAGCCGCTAGGAGGGTCGACATATATCAAACTTCCTAAATCTATCGCTGCTAAGAAGGCTTGTATAAATCCGGAGAATTACGACGAGGAGTGTTTTAAATATGCTGTATTAGCAAAATTTGTGGATAAAAAACCTCAACGTGTTAGTAAATATAAAACGCTGGTCCATCCTTATAATTTTGAGTGCGTTTCATTCCCCACGCCTCTTCACCAGATCAAAAAGTTCGAAAAAGTAAACAATATATCAATAAATGTATTCGGGTTGGATGGTGATAATAGTGTTTACCCGATGAAGGTTGTTAAAGAAGAACTGCAAGACCATCGCGACCTTTTACTCATGCAAGATGGAGAAAAACATTATGTTTTTATTAAACATTTCAATAGGTTGGTTTCCGGGCAAAAAACAAACTATGCGCATGCAATACAGTTGTGTGAACGCTGTTTTACACACTTTGATGGGCGTTATGGAAAATCAGCAGAGGATAAACTACAAGAACACAGGATATATTGTGGCGATAACATTCCAGCAGCTGTTAAACTCCCAACTGAAGAACCTTTTATAGAATTTAAAAACGTTGAACGTCAGCTAAAAGCAAATTTTGTGATTTACGCCGATTTCGAGTGCCGTTTAAAACCTATACATTCA
>JAAEAF010002024.1:0-16285 GCA_011037195.1 Triatoma infestans
TATATTAAATATAGCTGGATGTTGTGTGGGATCGTAACCACTTATGTATGGGTTATTGGCTTTGGAATGTCTTGTAACACACGAAGTGATACCTCCACGAATACCAGATTCAATCATAAGATGTTTATCATAATCAGTCAATAGTTCCAATTTTACTTGTGTATATTTCAAACAGGCGTCAAATGCCAACCCAGGCGTTGTGAAATACCAACTTGGATCAATGCTGTAAATAGATTCACACACAATTCTAAAGTGTTCAACTATGTCGCTTAAAAGTATTATGTCTGTTGTTAAATACAATTCTGTGTAATCTCTAAGTGTTTGTATATTGAAAGCGGTCCAGACTTGTTGAGCGTGTAAATAATCATTATCGGATATGTGCTCATCGGTTAAACCATTAAAAAAATATTGTTTAGCTGGTAAAGAGCGTTCATCTAATTTTTCCATACTAGTTATATAGGCGTATGGGTAAATACCCTTTCTAAGTAGTAATTTTCGTTCATCATAATTTGGAAATTGTTGTTCCATTTGTGGGTATTCAGTCAAGTTATTTATTAGTCGTTCTAAACTATCTGGTAAAAACCTATAAGAATCTAAAAATCTAAGCCATAGCGTACAATCGCTAAATTTTTTCGAAAAACTTATATATTTCTCAGTTGAATTTGGTATTACCCATATGTCGCCTGGATCCTGTCCCAAAGATAATATAATAGGATGAGCATCATACCCGCTAAGATTATGCATGTAGACTGGTATGAAATTGGGTAATTGAAAATTTAAATTACTATCATTATGTGCAGCACATTGAAATTCCCCCGTAAGATGATCATGATGATGAACTTTGTTGTCTAAATGGTTAAACGGTTGGTCGCAAATACCACAATGAGTGGCATTGTCAAAGTCACGTTGTTGTTGTGGTGATAGATCTGTCATTGGAATAATCTCCTTATTTAAGGTTTCCACGTCTTCAACAATGGAATGTAAATACTGCATAAATTGTTCGAGCGCATCGTCCCCAGTGTAAATGAAAATGTCTTTTTGATAATTTGATAGTGAAGAGACAACTTTAGCCCCAAAACTACAAATTTCATGCTTGTGTGTTTGTCTAGACCATGATGTTGATGGACTGACGGGTGCATTGTGTACGGGTAAAAGTATAGATTCAAAATCCGCATACACAACTATTGGTACGTGTTGTTTATGTTGAAAGTTTGTAAACTGTAAATATGTGTTGTCTGAAGGCATTTGAATACGACAAGGTTTTTGTTTATTGCAAAATAATTGATGGGCTGTTAATCGTTCCTCGGGTGTTTTCCCAACTACCGATGTATAGCTGTGAGTAAATGTTTTAAAACATCGTTTACATATAAAAGCGCCGCGACGATGTCTACTAAGTTGTGAAGAACAAGTCTGGATAAATTTTTTATTAAACAATAATGAGAAGTATTTTCGTTTCTTAAATATAACAAGTCAAAATGTTCTGCAGATTTTTCATTTGAACTTATCATTAGAGGATACACTTGATTTTCCTCGGTTAAAGAATAAACGTTTATTGATATATTATTATGTTTTTCAAATTTACGTATATCTTTTAATGGTATGGGAAAGGAAATATTGTCGAAATTGTAAGGATGATTCAATTTTTTATATAACGATAATGGACGCGGCTTCTTTAACTGTCGGCTTAAGATGGCATATTTAAAGCAAAAGTCATCAGTATTATTAATGTTAATGATTGCCCGTTTATCTGCTATTTCCTTTGGTAAAGAGATGTAACCTCTTCCACCTAAAGGTCGATATTTAGTTATTCTAATGACAATGCTATCAATAGAATCCAGTTTCCAGTTTGATCCGCTAGTTTCAAATTCTTCAATCTCGCTCACAAGTTTTGCAAAAACTCTTCGGAGGTAGTGAATTAAATTGCAACTAGCGTCAATAACTTCTATGGAAGTTTTAAAATTGGCATCGGCAAACTGTTCAAGATCAGAATTCCTATACCGACTGTAAACACATTCCAATAAAATGGATGATTTGAAAACTAGTAACTCTTCTTTAGATTTACTCAACAACCGTAGAAGTATGATGTGTTTCTCTTCTAAAAATAGCAACGTGTCTTTTATATTAACATTTTTTATACAAATATTTTGGGCTGATTTATTTCATGCCGTAACTACTATGCCATCTTGTAGAGGAACCGATAACACACGATATTTCTTTTTACTCAACACTTTCTTGTCATTGTCTGTCATAATGTGTGAAGAAGAATGAGGTGTGTTTTGGCAAGTATGTTTTAGAAAGAGGGATTTTTGTCAAATACTATGTTGCAATCCTCGCATTTAATACAAAACGAGGAGATGTGTATTAAGAATTTCACCAATGTGCGGAATATATTACCGCAGTAAGGACATGTTTTTTGTAAGCATGCTAAAGCATTCCTCCTTAAATTATATGGTTTGGAAAAACTCTTTCCACACTTATCACAAGATAGAGATGACATAATGTAAAAACTTACAGGAAAAAAAATTTAATCTTGGTCCGTTTGTGACTTTTTAGCCTTCTTGCTTCTGGAAGGACCCCCTTGTTTATGTGATGTGGTAAATTCTATATTGTTATAGTTGCCCCTGGCTCCTTTATATATTGAAGCAAGATCACCATCTTAAAATAAAAACTAAAATATATTACATGCTAAGGGGGAAAATAGAAAAAATTATGTGTTTTTCTACATACCTTCATAGACACGAATATCATCATCGCTCAACGCTTCTACAAATCATTCAGGAAGGAACACTCTTATTAGAATTTCTTGGTCATGGAGCACTGCTGTCAGACCAGACCCAAACTTTGTATGTTCCACCTTCTTAAACGCTGCAATTGGATATGATTTGTTTTCTTCCAAATCGCCAATTCGTTTATAAATAATGGATGGTGATCGTTCCAAGGGCTTCTTCAAAATATTTGTAGACATTATTTTAGCTGAAATGTAGTTATAAATTTCTTCATACTTATAGTTTTTACATGTAAAACCAAAAAATCCGTCATCCTATGCACCTGCCTGATTGTACCGCATCCAGCCACCGCGAAGCGGAAAAAATCCAACATCCTATGCACCTCCCTGATTGTACCGCATCCAGCCACCGCAAAACCGATTCGGCAACATTCTTAGCCTACTTGTGAAGCTTCATATCGAGGTATATTAGAAATTTGCCGAGCGCTCTAGCTTACACGTCCGTCAGAATAGCCACTTCTGGATAGCGAACTAGTCGGTTCCCCTGATCTCCGAAGAGAATCAGAGGGTCTCCTCCTAACACATAGGCATGGTGCGAGGACTTAATTGGATTTGAGAAGGATAGCTAACAAGTCGGTTCCTCTGAGCTCCGAAGAGAATCTGAGAGTCTCCTCCTAGCCACTTACAATAGGCACGGTGCGAGGACTTAATTGGATTTGAAAAAATAGAAATTAAACGTACCCCGAGTGTTGTGATCACAAGCTTGGCTGGAGTTGTAATGTACATTACCCCACTAAATATCCAACTATTTATACTGTTTAAATGAGGTCCCCACTTAAACAAAACACCCCACTTGTTAGAGGCGGTCTTGTTAGAAATACAAAGCTGGCGATAAGAATATCCGGTGTGTGTATATAAAATATAAAATAATAAGATTAGAAATAGCAATAGAGTGAATCATATAAAGTCGGTCTTTCAGTTGAGCAATAAATAGAGTGAATCATATCCTAGCGCGATAAGAATATCCGGTGTGTGTTTCTATATATCGCCTTTGTCGGCTGATAAAAAAGAATTACTCATTCTAATAATTTTATATTAATTTATTTTAATTTGAAAATCAAGATAAAGTCGGCTTGTTAGAAATAGCAATAGAGTGAATCATATCCTAGCGCGATAAGAACATCCGGTGTGTGTTTCTATATATCGCCTTTGTCGGCTGATAAAAAAGATTACTCATTCTAATAATTTTTTATTTTTAAAATAAGATTATAAATTTATTGAAATAATTTTAACACATAATAAGATAAACTCGGTCTTAACAAAGATGTGTAATAGAGTTAGTCATATACTGACTATCCGGTCTTTAGCGATAAAAAGAACAACTCATTTTAGGATGAATCATAATTTATTATATTATGATAAAATAATATTTTAATATAGCAAAAAACCAATTATAATAATATTTCTTATACAGTTCTTTACAACTATTTTAATAACACTTTCTTATACATTTCTTTATATTTATTTAAACCATAATATATTCATATACATTACTTTCTAGCTATTTTAAATACATTTTACTAATATCTACGTACTAAACCATTCAATGGTGTATATTCCATAAGCGTATCATGAATTATTAAACAAAAAGCATTTGTTTTTTGTGGAATTGGTCTATTAGTTTCAATGTGTATGTGAATGTCAACTACAGATGTATTTAACCTTGCACAATTAATTACCACAAAGGGTGTTTGAGCAAATCCTTTTCTGTCAAATAACGACTCGATTCTTGTTATTCCATAGTATTCATGACGAAATCTAACATATTCTTCAAATAATGGTGACATTTTACCCTCTTCGAAATTCAAATGCATGTCATTGTACGGATACTTGTAATCGTTCAAATAAAGTTTAACGTTTCGTAGAGCAGCAGGATCAAAAATAGATTTGTTCTGTGCCATATTATCTTTTCTATCGCTTTGAAAGGCTAAAATCAAGTATCTTGGTTTGTTTAATTGATTTGATGTTTTCACATGCCAAGTGATTTCATTAGTTGTAGGTAAATTCGGATATTCATGTAATTCTAAGGATCTAAAAGCTAGCGGTATCGGCTTACCACTCTTGATAATCTTATAAATATGTAGTTTCGCCTGGTCTGATAGCTTAATATGTGGAATATTCCAAACAACTTTCTCCAATGTAATAGTACAATCTTTAGCTGTTTGTGCATCACCAACAAGGGCATCCAAATCACTTCTAGATCTTTTTCATATTAATTCTTGTTTCACATTTACCAATATTTTCTTATAATCTTCAAAGAAATTTAATAGATATCTAAGTGGTAGACAAACGTTGAAACGCTGGTCTGCATTAACTATAGTTGATGTGTTAGCCTCATTTGGGTCAACGATTCCAGCATTTTCCAAAGCTCTAATTTGAGAGGGGAAAAGCATGCATATATTTTCAATGTGCTAGCCATACAACATTTCTAACACTATCAACTTCCACTGAATTAATTTCAAATCTAATTTCATCGAATAGAAATGCAAAAGCATTGTTTATTAGTTTGGCATAAGTAGCATTTTCAGCTGCGCCTTTCTCCAACTTGTCTTCGATGAACAGCTAACTTTCACTTGGTAATGTGTACACATCAGTTTGGAACATGACGATGGGAATTTCATCATTATTTGATAGGCCTGATGAGTTAAATGGCGTGTACGAATGATATTCATAGCTTTCAATGTTGTAACCTCTTGATTAATGTTTAATATGTGATCCATAACTGTGCACTTTGTATCCTATCGATTTTAAAAACTTTACGTTGCTTATTGATAAAGGTCGACGTCGTTGTTGTTCACTTTCTGCTTTAGCACTGATGTTACTTTTTCCTTGTTTTGCTTTAAGTATACAATTATTGCCCAAAGAAGAAGAAGAAGAAAAATGTTGTTAAAATCAATACCCATTATCCTTTATGTGTAGACAAATTGTAATTCTTTCCTTTCTGAAGGATATCAAACGTCCGGCTTGATCTATTAATCTTACACTGATATTGTCGATATAATTTGTATTAATGGGTAGGTAAATAACTGGTGATGGAGTTTCCACTATTTTATAACCTGCTGCCACTAATGGTGAAAATGTGTGTAAACTGTGACTTGGGTTTCCATTATTATATGATCCACTTACAATGTTACACTCAACACTGATCGCATTCACCGGATTTATATCAATAATATTGTTGGAGATGTGTGTTTTGTTCGGTGGTAAAATCACTTTATTGAACCCCAATAGTGGCCCAATACTGTGGGGTTGTGAAAAATCCACTTCAAATGTTTTAAGCAAAGTCTTTAACGCATTGTGATTTGGCGTTAAATGCAACACAAGCGACTTATTTTTGTTCGACAACAGCGATCTAAGATATCTTTCAATAGCACCAATTTCATACGTACCAGTTGGTATTTCCATAACATATGATTTATTATCGAAATTGAAATGGAATTTATTGTTCACTCCAGACTCCACATTTGGTATTGAATTGTACGTTTCTAGTCGTAATAGTCCAACACTATAATTTCTATTTGCAGCCAATTCCAATGGTGGAAATATGGATGCATGCAATACAGAATCAAAACCATATAGAAGAAAAGAATAGCTAGACATTGTTTGCCGCTTGCTCGCTCATCAAAAACTGTAAAGATAAATGTCCACAGTTCCAAGGGTTTCGCTTTTGATAGCGTTCTCTATTATAATAGATGTCACACTGTTTTAAATACTTTAACAATTCTTTAGACGGTTTTAAATTACCAAAACTATCAAAATAGAACACTTTATTTCCCTTTTTAGAATATGCTGTCCAATGAGTACCAGTATTCTTTGAAGAATCCAAATTGATTATACCTTGTTCTTGAGTCCTGGGACGTGATGGTAGATTATCTCTCATGAATACGCCTCGGAAGTGTGGTAAATATTTGTTGGCAACCTTAGCCAATTTGTGCCATATTGCGTCTTTTTTGTTCTTGAAGAGTTTTTTCGCTTGATCTATGTCTTTTACTGTTCTCACTATGGTTGCTGCACCTCCAGCCAATGAACCTAACGCCGACAGGCCTGCAAGTATTGGAATTAGCGGTAGTACGCCTCCTACCCATGGTTTCTTCCTCAATGGAATAACTCTTGGTGCTTTAATATTATTTGGTTTAGTTTTTAGGTAATCTTTAGCTTTTTTCAAAGCACATTTAACCGATTTCAACACATCACCGCTATTATTCTATTTTCCAACTGCTGCTGCTTTTAATAATTGATTAAATGAAGGACGATGTCGCTTTTTGCCAGCTCCATATTTAACTTTAGCTTTCATTATATTTCCCACCAACAATGCACTGGTTTTCTCTGCGAGCGAAGAATCTTTAGCTAGGAATCTTTTCCAAGCTTCTTGTTCCAATATTTGATCGGCTTTATGTCTTGCTTCTAAATTTTTATGTTGTGAATATCATGCGCAATATCATGAGCTTTACAAGCATCATCTAATGGATTTATACCACTTTGATTTATTCTTTGTTGTAATTTAGTTCCAGGGCCGCAAAATCTATAACCAGGGAGATGTAATTCAAAAGGAAGTTTATTGATTGCAGAGTCGATAACACCTCTTCCAACTACTCTAGCCATACTGACACTTGTCAGCATTTCATCATCTAATTGTAGATTGAATTTGGACCAACTATCCCTCACTCCGCCACTGGCGGTATCTTACTGAACTAGTTGATCACCAAATCATTTTTTTTAATCAGTCTGATTGAAAACATTATACAATAAACATGAGTGACGCTCTTCATTATTCCACATCTCTTTTACAGTTTAAAAGAAGTTTCAAACTGTTAGTGGGGCTAACAAAACATAATGGTGATAATTATAACGTTGTGGTGCAAATAGTAAAGAGACGTGTTGGAATCAATATAACACTCGTTCATTGGCATCATCTACAGCAGAAATTTGGTGAGATCATTTTATATTTTGGGAGGACGAAAAATATAAATGCAGATGTGACGATGCTTATGGAAGACAGCACCCTCTCCATGTATCTTACGCATAAAAAGGGAAAAGTGTTAACACTTAAGGAAACAATAGCAACAACACCAGATATGATAATTAAAGAAATATATTTAAATAAAAACCAAATAATGTCAATTATACATAATACTTGGATAATAAAGAGTTATTTACATAATTTAATGTTAATAATAACTTTGGAAAATACTATGTATTTTACAGATGAAGTACATAATACTGAAAATGATAATTGTGTTGATATAGATATTAACAAACACAATAATGTATTACATGAAATACAACAATAAATGTTTTTTTCACTATATCAAGTCTTGTTTACTGTTCATTCCTAAATACTTTACCAACACTTTATCATGTTTTCTTTGCAGTATTTTTTCAACTAATAGACTTTATCATGTTTGACAGGAGATAATTTTTCACGATACCATTTACCTTGAATAATTTGGTTATATTCATCTTGTAAAGTGTAAGTAGTTGGTTCTGTATTATGCACAGTATAAAGTAAAAAATTTCCGTAGACCAATTAGCCGTATAACCTTTGGCAAATACATTTTTAATCTTCGATATCCTAACAGCTGTCCCAACATTTAGGGTTTTCTTGCTGCTGCTGCTCGTTTGTTTTAATAAAATATTTTTCAATATACTTTTTTCATTTCTTTTATTAACTTCCACTGGTTTCATTTTAATTGCAGAGTGAATTGTATTATTGCATTCATCGATAATTGTTGGTAATATATTTATATTTATACGAACCATTGTAATGAAACTGTTCATAAATTCTACCAAGTAATGATCTATTGAATCGTTCCACTATTGATGCTTTTATAGATGAATAAGTACTATAATGATTTATGTTATGTTTTTTCATAAGCTGTTGAAATTTGGAATTATAAAATTCTAAACCCCGATCGGATTGAATATTTTTAGGCACTCTTCCAGATTGTTGGAATATCTTGTTCATAGCATTGGTAACATCATTAGCATTTTTTGTCTTCACTGGTACAGCCCAAGCATATTTGGAAAAACAATCAATTACGGTTAAAATGAAAGTATTGTTTTTATTATACTTTGCATACTGCTTAACATGTAGTAAATCGATTTGCCATAAGTCATCAATTCCTTTTAGTACAGTTTTTCTCCTTTTAAATCGAATTCTAGCAGGTGCCATTAACTCATCAACTATTTCCTTTTTTATCGTAGACATGTTTTCATGGATACTGAAGAAGGTCTCTAAGCATTTGTATTGTCACATTCATATGTTCAGGCCATACACTTATTTTATTTCTAATCGTAGCAAATATCTGATGCAGAAGGTTCCTTACATTTTCCACTCTTTTACTGTCATAATCGTTGATGTATTCTTGAAGATATGATTTAGTGACGATATCTTCTTTAAGAATAAACTTTTCCAAATATTCTTTATTCACAACGTCTAATCCTTTTTTAGGCGTATTAACTCCTGTTATTGTTTTATGTTTGAAGTCTACATATATATCATTGTCAATATTATAAATATCATACAAATCTTGATGATGATGTATTTATGAAGATCTTCCAAATTTATCGATGAACATGTCCTCTGTTGTCTATTTGCACTGTTCCACTTAACTGATGTAACCATCTTCCTTCAGCTCACTTATAATTGAAATTATTTCATTTCCTAAACTATTATTTCCACTTTGTTCCGTGGCTAGATATAATTTTAATCTGTCCACCAATTCATTAGGATCGTAGACTACATCATCATTTCTCATGAATCCATAGCCTTTTTTGCTAGGTGTTACTGAGAATGGGAACAATTTTGATATGATTAAATTATATTTTATCCCTCGATTAGCATTAATTGGTTTCTCTTCACTATAATGTCTTCTATGAGCGTTTGATAATAACAGAATTTCTTTGTATGATTTTAAGTCGCCATCGTTATAATGTTTGGAGTTTGTTTTAAACAGTAATTCATATAACCCCTTTGTTCCCTTAAATCTATGTTTATCAATAATGAAATCATTATTAGTATTTATGGAAATTTCTTTATTACCTATTGTCATTTTTCCTCCAGAATGAGTAAATTTTATTTATACCATATTGTAAATCACGTTCTGGTTGCTTTAAATTTATATAAGATTTTACCATTTCATAATTTTCCTCCTCTTCATCATCTTCTAATTCTTTTTCTTGTTTACTTATGCTACCATCCTCGTCTTCTTCTTCTCCTTCTTGTTTAATTATGCTACCATCCTTATAATCATCTATTTTAGGTTTTTTCCGAGCATTTCTACTTATTTCTTCTAAAGTTCTATAACTGGCTTCAATTGTTTTTTAATCAGACTCTCTTGTTCTTGTTCTTGATGTTTTAAAGCTTTATATTTGCGTTTTAACGATTTAACAGCTTTTACAATATTTCTTGTTGTTTTCACTGCGCGTTCCATCTTGAGACTACGGAGAAATCTAAATGTCCACAATATACATGTCAAAGCTTTTACGATATCTTCCATTATTTAACGGTTTATCCTTATCAATCACTAAAAACCCATATTTATCATCCCAACACAGACTGCATATCTCTCTAAATTTGTTCCAACTCATATCCACGTTAACATGATCATCATACATGTGTTTCAAGTTGAAATCATCCATTTTAAAGGCGATGATTACATTTGTATTATCGCGCAGCATATGTTTCTTGGCTTATGCATAGGTTTGTATTAAGTAGAATGTATCCACATTTTGATGTCTACCACTGGTGAAGAATTCACTAATCACATTTTGACTATCTAAACCACAATCATCAAACACTATTACAGAATTAGGTTTAACATCTTGTGGACTAATTATATCATCCATATCACTATATCTATAATAACCAATTTTGAGAACATTTTTCATCACTTGACTTAAATATTCATATTTTGGTTGATTTAGTGGTTTACTATAAATGTATAAATTTTTAAAACGTAAGCCATTCTCTTGAATAAGTAAGGTTGTGACAAATTGGTTTTGCCACAATTACTTGGTCCACATATTAAACAACGAATGATGTTGGGGAAAAGTGCACTATGTCTAAATAAACTTCTTTTTTCCAGGTTTGAATCATTATTTAGAACGGGTAAAACTAGACGCTGTTTCTTCAATTTCATTATCACATGCGCATGCACGTACTAAACCATATTTCTAGAGGGGGTGTATATATAAATGCAACGAAGCATACTAATAGGATTTAGTTCACATTCTTACACTGTATGTGTGCCACCGCCATCATCATCATGCATCCTCTAATAATTGACTTGCAGGGATATCAAAAAAGGAAAAGTTTTTATGATGATGATACGTTTATTGTTCGTGAGATGGCCATTACTGACACAAACTTAAGCATCTTCCGATGTTGGATGTTTAAATTGCCAGACAATGCTAACAACTTATCCAGTGCTCCTAACCGATGGTTAATGAACAATCATCATGGAATTGCACAAGATGATGGTGATTTAGATTACGAACAGTTGGACCCCATTTTACAGAGGTACACTTTAGGTTGTACGTATTTGTTTTCTAAAGGATTAGAAAAGTGTTTATTTTTAGAAAAGAAACTGAATAAAACCTGTATATGATTTACAAGATTTTGCGTGTCCACCAATAAAAACATTGCCCACAGTAAATCATTTTAAGTGTGATTTTCATAATAATACTAAGTTTATTTGTTCACTACAATATGTGTGTAGATTTGCCTCTTGGGCAAACATTAACAAATTTAAATTAGATCTTTTCACCTCTCAAGCTAGATTAAATACTTTTACTAGATGTAATAATTACAACTGTGTAAGTAGAGATATGTTAGCTTTTAATGGATTTGTTTATATTAAGAAAGATACAATAACATGTGTGTATTGTAATCTTGTATTTGATTTAACTATGGTAACAGATTGTTCTCGTACATTGCATAAAAAGGAAAGCCCATACTGTTATTATATGAAATATATAGTTTAACACAAAAAATATGTTTTATCTATCTCCCACTACTACCCAACACTTAGTTGTGTTTGTATTAGCAAGCTGTTACAATATAAAAGAAATGGAGGAGTGGACCCTTTCCACCATCAATTTCTACAAGATTTCTCCAAAATTACCTTACGAAAAGATGGAGACGAAACTCTTATGTGATGAGATAATGTAAATATTAGATTATGTTATTATAATGTCTTTTGTAAATAGATTACTAAAACTGTACTAGCCAATTTAAGATCATGTAAATATTATTGTACTAAAAAGAATTATGTCTTGTAAAATTGAATAGTGAAAAATGTATTAAATAATCATAGAAAATAAAAACTTATAATATGTCATTTTGCCTTCTTTTTTTCACCTATAATGTTATAAACATTAAAACATAAGAACTACATATTAGTTATACTAGTACTGAACATAAGTATTTATACTAGTTCTGAACATAAAAAAGTGAAATATATAAATCATAGTATAGTAGTACTGAATATAAAAAAGTGAAATACATAAAACACATAGTACTGAACATAAAAAAGTGAACTACATAAAACACAGTAGTACTGAATAAAAAAAAGGGAATCAATACATAAAAATACACAAAGTATTGAATATCAAAAAATATTAAAGTCTTTAGCTAAATTTTATAAATATTAGCCCTCGACTTGGATGTCATCTCACGGCTCAAAAACAATGTAAAAGTTCTTAAAATGTTTCAAGGTAAATATTACACAACTTAGCCGCATGTCCTGTATGTCATCTCACGGCTCAAAAATGATAATAAAGTCCTTAGAATGTGTTTAGCTAAATATTACAAGTGTAAACATAATTTAAACATGAACAAAATACATAAAAATACACAAAGTATTGAATATCAAAAAATATTAAAGTCTTTAGCTAGATAATATAATATGTTTGCCCACGACTTGGAAGCAGTCCTTAGAATGTTTTTAACAATACATAAAAAAAACAAACAAAGTCTTTCTTCATAGTATAGAATGATAATTTGTTTAATGTTTATAGCTAAATATTATAAAATATTAGCCCTCGAATTGCATGACATCTCACGGCTCAAAAACAATATTAAAGTTCTTAGAATGTGTTTATCTAAAATATTATAAGTGTAAACATAATTTAAACATGAACAAAATACCAAAAAATATTAAAGTCTTTAGCTAACTTTTATAAAATATTAGCCCTAGTCGTCTCGCGGCTCAAAATTTTCTTTTGTCCCTAGGATGTTTTAAGCTAAATTTTACACATTGATGTCATCTCGCGGCCAAAATTAATTTATTTTAGGCAAATTTTGACCTTATATTTTCAAGCTAAATACTATAAAACATAGCCGCAAGTCATGCATGCCATCTCACGGCTCAAAACATTGTTTTTTCCCTGGTTAAAAATCAGATGGGGGTCTCGCTGTAATTTTACAGCGGCGCGCCAGCCCCCTGCATTCGGGCGTAGATTCGTAAGTGCCTGGGGCTCAAAAAAAACTGACCCAGAACCGGTAAATACCATCTACTACTGATGATTTATTCATTGGCCATCCATCAATACAATATTGCTTTAATAGAGTCAATGCTTCGTCAGTTGAAGTGGCTTCTTTAATTTCTGCTAATGTCGAAGGCGAAATTGCTAGACAATTAATAATTAAGTTAACATGGACTTTATTTCTTCATCTAATGGAGAGTCTGTTTCAGGAAGTGGTGCTCTAGACAAAGTATCAACAACCTTCATAAATTTACCAGGAAAAAAAATTATTTTTATATCGCAATGTTATAGTTGCAATAGCATGCGCTGTAAACGAGCTGGAACTTTACTTAAAGACTTTTTACATATTGTGATCAGAGGAGAATTATCGGTTTCACTGACCATAAACATGCTGTCCATTTATGTCCATATGACTGACCATAAATATACTGTCTGAATCTAGTAATCCAAATACGACGGCATATAACACTTTTTCTATTTGCGCATGGGACTGTTGACATGAAGATAGAGCCTTGGATGCATAGGCTATAGGCTTGCCTTCTTGAAGAAGTGCTGCACCAACCGCAAATTTTGAAGCATCAAGTGTTATGACAATAGGTGTATTATTATCAAAGTGAGAGAGCACTGGTGCCTGTGTAACTAAAACTTATAAATTATTAAATTCTTTTTGATGCTCTTCTTCCCATTTCCAGACTTTATCTTTTTTAACTAATTCTCGTAATTGTACAGTTTGGTTTGGTAAATTAGGTATAAAACTTGCAAGATAATTTACCATATCTAGAAATCTCTGTAAAGCTTTGACGTCTTTAGGAGTAGGCATTTCATTGATTGCTCTTATTTTGGAAGCATCTGGAAACATTTATTCTTTTTTAAAAATATGTCCCATATTTTTATTTGAGTAAGACCAAATTGACATTTTGATCGATTTAATTTTATATTTGTTTCACTAGCTCTTCTAAAAACTGATTCTATTCTTTGATCATGTTCCGCTTTATGTTTGCCATAAATAGTATATCGTCTAAATAAATACATACACCATGTAAGTCTCCAAAAGATTCGGTCATTAGCCTATGAAAAAATTCAGGAGCCATGCTTATGCCAAAAGGTAATCTTAGGAATTTATATCGGCCAAAAGGAGTGTTAAACCCTAATAAATCAGTGCTATCTTCATGGATAGGTACGATCCAGAACCCTGAGCTAGCGTCTAATGCAGAAAATACAATAGCAATATTCAATTGTGCTTTATAGTCTCAAGCGATGGTATCTGATAATATGATCTCTGTAAAGCATTGTTTAAATTTCGGGGATCAATACAAATACGTAGATAGCCCGATTTTTTTTCTACTACAACCATTGAACTTACCCATTCTGTAGGCCAAGTCACCTTAGAACGAATTCCTTCTATTTCCACTTTTTCCTATTCCTGTTTAACTTTAGATTACTCCAGGTAGTTTACGCGGAGGATAAATATAGGTTTGTAATCAGGCTTTAAGTTAACTTGCAAGTGGTGGCTAGACATCCTAAACCATCAAAGATATGCTGATATTTATTCAGTAATGCATTATATTGACCTCTTAATGTCGGTTTCTTGTCCTTGTCTAAATTAAGAGCTAAAATTTTGTTAATGAACCCAAATTTTTCACATAATCTCAGACCTAAAATTGTTGAAAAGGCCAATTAAGAATATGAAACAAATTATCCCTTACAGTGTTAGTTATGATGCAAGGAAGAACTGCAGTACCAATGACTGGAATTTCTGTTGCAGGTTCTATTTATATTACCTTTAAAATTTATGTCCTTAAATTGAGAAGTACTCATGCAATTCACTCGAGCGCCTGTATCTAAATAACATAAAATTAATTTGTTACTTATAATCATGTTTGTAGTCCAATCTGATTTGATATTTTTAAGTAGAGAAATTTTAGAATTTAATTTACAAACAAAAAAGTTATCACTGCTATCGGAATTACTACTGGCACAATTAGTAGAAATAGATTTAACTGAAAGACACTTACACATTTTGGCGAAATGGTAATGGTTCTTACACTTTGAGCATACTTTACCAACAGCCGGACATTTGTAACGATGTATTTGTCCACATCTTGAACAGATATGTTGTGTGAAAATTAATTCACCTGACCTTAAGAGTGATGGTTGCCGTGACTGAATTCGTGAATTAGAACTGTACCTTTGCGAACTATCTGGAGACTGTCGAACACTATGGCGACCTTGAATTCTTTCACAGCTATTAGAGTTTTTATTGACTTTAAAATTCTTTGTCATGTCTTTGTGTTTATCAATTGCCTGGGCTTGACGATGTGTAAGATCCATTGATCTACATATATTTATTGCCTTCTCTAAATCAAGATTGTCTTCTTGAAGTAGTCTTTCTTTAATACTATGATGACATTTATCAAGTTCACAAATTAATACATCTTTTATTGAACTTCCCTAAGGCCTTGACAAAAAATCTTTACTTTTTGACGTTTTTGGCATTTAATTAATTTCAATTTTTAAACTGACTAACAACCTGACACAATGTTACATATTTTGTTGTGCTCTAAGTTATACATTGGACATTATTTACTAAAAGACTTTATTTATTTAATAGAATACAATTGCTAATATGATGGATGCAAGAAATATAAAAATATATTTAATTTGAAAAAGATCAAAATTGTGAAAATATGTGACATTCCCTTGCAAAAAGACATTTAGATAGAAGATCACTATTGACTTTTAGAGTTCATGCTTGATAGCATTGTGTTCCCCTTCTTCTCACAGGGGATGATTGGAAATAACAATTAGAAGACATTCCTTCAAGATAGTTTGTGGTAGACGCCGAAGCAGAACACAAGAGGACTGTGCCTGTTATAGGTTAAAACATAAGAGTTTTGTACTTAATTACACAGTTATTGAATATCATTTAAATATCTTTAAAGAATATATTTAATTAATTCTACCAGTGTTTAATTTTACCAGTAATTATTCTTAATACTTCTCTCTTAAACA
>JAAEAF010002025.1:0-17035 GCA_011037195.1 Triatoma infestans
TGTAACAGTAAATCCCTTTTACAGTAAAATCCATACTGTAACAGTAAATCCCTTTTACAGTAAAATCCATACTGTAACAGTAAATACCTTTTACAGTAAAATCCATACTGTAACATCGTGCCTTTCAGTGGGGCTTGTTGTTACAGCGGAAGGGAAGTTGTTACAATGTATAAAATACATGTTTGGAGGTTTATTTTAAGGAAATAAAACTGAAATATGTTCAATAAACAAATTATCAGATCTTTATTTTAATTAATAATAGCAACTTGATTATAATCTAAACATGGATTATTACAAACTTAAATGCTTGAACATTCATTCTCTTTTTTATTCACTGTTACTACCCATCTCTAAGTACGAGTTACAATTGCGGCAAATATATCTAGGTTCAGAGACATTTTCCATGGTAGCCTGCTTCATTTTGTTTCCTTCTTCATCGACCGGTTTCGGGCGTTCGCCCATCTTCAGGATGCGTTTTTCAGACAGTGTGACAACACAGATTTGCACAGAGCAAATTCAGTTTATACACTGACTGGTGTTTTTAATTGTATTTAAAACTAAACTCTTTAACTAGGTCAAGGGGTATGGTGAAGTGGAAAATAACGGGTGTTTCAAAAAGGACTTTGAACATTTATATAAATTTATTCAAAGAAGGTGCAGTGCTGGTTTTAGTGTTGTTTTAAAGCGAAACACATCAAGTTTTTTTACCTTAAACTAAAGATGTTCTATGTGGCTTCCTTTGGTTATCCTGCAGACATACCATCGGTATTCGATTTCTTCCCAAACTCGCTCAGCGGCGGCGTAGATTCTTACTCTAAGTTCCGGTAGACTGGCCGGCAAAGGAGGTACGTACAACTTATCCTTGATGAAGCCCCAGAGGAAGAAGTCCAGCGGTGTTAGGTCTGGGGAACGTGGGGGCCATGCAATTGGCGCAGCACGGCCAATCCATTGACCTGGAAAGCGGTCATTGAGAAAATCCCGGACGTCAGTCAGATAGTGTGGTGGTGCGCCATCTTGCATGAAGTACACATTTCGTTCTCGGTCATCGTCTTCAATCTGTGGTATCAAAAATTGTTGTAACATATCCAGGTACACTAACCCGTTGATGGTTGTCTCTTGGAAAAAAAAGGGGCCGTACATTTCAAGCGAACTACGTGAGTCAAAACTTGATGTGTTTCCCTTTAAAACAACACTAAAACCAGCACTGCACCTTCTTTGAATAAATTTATATAAATGTTCAAAGTTGTAAAGTCCTTTTTGAAACACCCAACTATATGGTAAAATGGAAACCCCACGTGTTGTTTCCATTTTAAGGAAAATTTACCCTTTAACAACCCAAACACGTGTTTTTTCCCACCCAATTACCATCACCATACCCCTTGACCTAGTTTAAGAGTTTAGTTTGAAATACAATTAAAAACACCAGTCAGTGTGTAAACTGAATTTGCTCTTTGCAAGTCTGTGTTGTCACACTGTCTGAAAAACGCATCCTGAAGATGGGCGAACGCCCGAAACAGTTCGATGACCACAAAATGAAGCAGGCTACCGAGGAAAATGTCTCTGATGCTTTCCACCTCTGCGGAACCAACCACCACAACTAATATCTAGGGTCATTTTTAACACATTTTGAATGGGCCCATCTTTTGCACTACTGCATTCATTCAACCCAATTTTCTCCACCTTTTGATTGCGACTATGGTTTTAGACATTTCAGGCACAGTCAGTCTTCATCTTCTTCACCGGAATTTGATGATGGCAAATTTTTTTTTTTATTCTTGTTCGCAGCTTTGGAGACACAGACTTTCTTTTTGTTAGAATTGCCAACTTTCTCGTTTTTCTTGTTTTTGACTTTATTTCTTTTAAGATCTGCCGTGATTTGATTTAAAATATGCAGTGTAACAACATGCACCAACCACTTGTAACAACTAACCTTCATTAATTAATCCGTAAACAGATAGGTCAAAGTATACTAGCGCAACCATATTGGATTGAAATTATTGTTAAGGACGTATGAATTAGCAGCAAAAGTATGAAACCCTTACCTTTAGTAGTTGTCAGCTTTCAGGTTTCGGTTTCAATAATAAAATGTAGCTTTCACTAAGATATTTCGAGGAAAATCACACAATGCCGCCAAATGCAACAGAACTTAGCGGGAACTGGTTACAACAAAGTGCACTCGCATATCTCTCAACTTTGACCAATTAGGAAGTGCTTCTCTCAGTCGATATTTTAAAAATTACACTGCAACAACATGCCCCTCTAACAACAAGCCTCACCTTCCCCTATGTGTAGTTAGCATTCCAAGTTTAAAACAATTCTGGTGTGAAACACTCACATGACTTTCTCTTAATCCTGTCGGTACAATTTACAATAAAATAACGAATTTGCTATCATTTAAATTATACATATTTGTCCTAAATTAAATACAGAGGTGGCTGGGAGATAACCTACTAACCAACCTTAGCAGGTACAGAAGTGATTATAGTCTAGCCCTACAAGGCGCTGAAAAAAATAGTGAATTAACTGCTTATCCAAAATCTTTATTTTTTTTTAAGGCGTATGATTTATGCGTTCTAGAGAGAGATAACCTTAAACCTTAAGTGCGCTTGAGCTCTCAGCGCCAATGCCCATAGATTTTGTCCTCATTTATTCATTTCCCGGCGTTTCCCTACTAGTGTGGGTTGCCGTCAGGTCAAGTTGTCCCTCCAAAGATCTCTCTCCCACCAGTCACCTTCTCGCAGTTCTCTACCAGCCATCTGCTCCTCTATATCCTCCTCCCATCTTCTGGGGATGGTCTTCCTCGTCTTCTATTTCTCTCTGCATTCCACTTTCTCACTATCTCTGGCCATCTTTCTTGGGGCATCCTTCTGAGTTGTCCAAAGCGTTTTCTTTTTGTTAATCTCTCCTCCATAGTCTCCTTAACCACCATTTCCTTCCTTATATCTTCATTTCCTAATCGATCTCTTCTCGTTTTTTTTCAAACACCTTCACCAATAATCCATTTCTACAGTACTTATCTTTGCGCACATATTTTTTCCTAAGATAAAAAAATGGAATAAATTTTTTCAGGAGGGGCTCAAATGGACATGCGAATTGTAAGTTTCCTCTTAAACTTAAATTCTGATGGCACTTATTTAATGTAACAGCAACCATAGAGATCAGCAACCACTGAGAGTAAAGAGAAGAGAAACCCAACCACTCTCTCGGACTAGAGTGGGAGAAACATATATATATATATATATATAGCGACGGACAGTGCAGAGATACAGTTCAATACAGTACATACTACTGAGTTCATACAGCCAATCACTACGCGTCTACCCATTTTCCACTCTACCATACAGTATTATACATAGTTAACCAGTGTTAACTCTGACTTCTTATTTCATCAACCAGACCCAAATTCTCTCCACCTAATTCATCCATTATATTCAAAAATGCTAGAAAAAAAAAAAAAAAAAACTGAAAACCTCAATTCGATGCGTATAATATCGAATTACAGTCCAAAATCCGAACTTCAAAAACAAATTACTTTCTTTTAATCCTGAAAACTAATAAAGAGGCTGTGAAATGCAAAAACTGAGAGATTTGTTTGTTAAAACACGCAGTTAAATATGTTTCTTACGTAATTTTTGCAGATTTTTCTGTTAAAATAGTTTTTACTTATTGTTCCAGCTATAAGATGAAATCTTATCAAAAAAAAAAGCGAAAATCTTATGGTCCTCTACGTTTGAACAAAAAAAAAAAAAAAATATTTTAGTAAATGGTCTTATTTGTGTCTATGCGTATGTGTGCGTGTTTTTAGACAAAATATTTCAATAACAGAAGCTGCACAGATAGGCTTAAAATCGATATCCCATTTAGATACCGACATTTCATCCGATACGAAGAATTCGATCAAAATCCATCTAACTGAAGTAAACATTTTCCAATTCTTTTTTTTTTTTTTCTTTTTTTTTTTTCAGTTTTTGTGTTTTTTTTAATCGCACAATTAATCGAAGGAAAGTTTTTTGGGAAAGTCTATGAATAGTGCCGACAAGTTTTAAGTGTATGTGAACAGAACGTAATGGTCTTGAATAGAAATAAATCATGAGTGACAGACCGTGCCTGGAAATCGATTGCGCTCTTGAAAATGGATGATTAGATTCTACCCAAATCATTAATCCTCTAACAATCAAAGTGGTAAGCAATTTAATTACTCTATTAAATTAGGAACTTTAATACACCTAGACAATCATGTACAGTAATACGGTCAAAATCTCGTGTGAAACACTCACACAACTTCCTCTCACTACAGTAATTAATACAATTTAATCAAGAAATTATTCTTTAAAATTGCAATGTTTACAATCTTTAGTTGGGCTGGTCACTAAAAAATGGTAGTAGGGATATTAATTATATATCTGAGCGGACTCATGTAGAGGCCGCTCTATGTCGGAAAGCTTGGGCAAATTTAATTTTTAACTATCTGACAGACAGATCTCCAATACCGCTTTAACATAATTTTTTTAGGAAACTTTTCTAAATAAAAGTAATACATTTTAATAAGTTTGTCCAGATTATTCGGGCCACATTGAAAATAATTAAAAAACAGGACAGAAATTAAAGATATTTCGGTAAACCTTTCTATAAATGCTGGTAATATGTGTTAATATTATGTAACTGGTAAAACCATATATTATATTGAGAAGTGGGTAAATTAGAGGAAAACATGACATTACTGCCTCCCCCACCCCCAGGAATCCCACAAAAAACAATTAATCTTGGGAAAATGTATCAAATAAAAATCTGTGTGAAACACTCTCACAACTTTCTCTTACTCCAGTTCTCAAAATTATAATTGACAAATTTCATAGTTTGTGTACCAAATTTGAATGAAATTCGTCAAAAACTGAAAAAACTGTTAGTAAAAGCGCCCTTCCAGCTTACTAATTTTCTTGAAACTGAATTTCAGCCATCTATTTATTTCTAATTAATTATGTTTGGAATATAGAATTGTATAATCAACTATGATAGCCCTTTAGAGAAAAACATAACCCCACCCCTCCCCTAAAAGTGGCCTTAAAAGAATTTTCCCAGAGAAATGTTTTAAATAAAAGATGTAGATCTTTGCATGTTTAATTTATATATGAAGTTCCAAAAAAATCGTCGAAGCCATTTTTGAGAAAATTGCGAAAAAGAGAATAAATCATTTTATAAAGTGGTAAAGTAAAATTGGGCACTTCCAGTTATCCAATTTTTTTCAAACTCGGAATTTCAACAACATATTTAATTCTAATTAACATTATTTAGATGACAGAATTGTCTAATAAACTGAAATAGCACTTTACATAGAAACCTAACTCCACCCCTCCCCCAAAAGGGCCCTTCATTGCATTTTCCCGGAGAAATGTTTCAAATAAAAGTTGTAGCTCTTTGAATATGTGGTTGATATTTCAAGTTTAAAGAAAATCGTCGGAGCCATTTTTGAGAAAATCGCAAAAAAGTAAAAAATCCAACTAGTAAAGTGGTACTTCCGGTTGAGGAATTTTGACAGATAGCGTACAGTCAGATCCCATGTTGACCCCTAAACGGAATATCAAATTTCAACTTTTTACGATTTTTCGTTTTTGAGCTATGCTGTTCACATACATACATACATGCACACACACACAGACACACAGACCATTTGCTGAAAACCACTTTTTTGGACTCAGGGGACCTCAAAACGGATATTTCCGGTGATAACTCGATTTCGAAAATTTGACACGATTACAATACTTCCTCTTACTAGGAGTAAGAGAAAGTAAAAAACGAGTGGCAATTATGTGTTTAGATAGCATATGAAGTTTAAAGAAAATTGTTGGAACCATTTTCGAGAAAATCACGAAAAGTGGAAAAAAACAAACAATCAGTACAATCTGTACTTCCGGTTGATGGATTTTGACAGGAATCCTCGTTTCTGATGCAATGGTGATAACGCCTAAACAGAATGTCAAGTTTGAGATACTTGCGACTTCTCGTTTTTGAGATATTTTATTAAAACAGACTTACATGTACAGACCATTCGCTAAAAATATTTTTTTCGTATTCAGAGGACGTCAAAACATGTATTTCCAGTGAAAACTCAATTCCGAAAATTCTAGAACGATTGCAATACTTCCTTCTTCTTACTATAGAGATAAAAGGAAGTAAAAATAAATTTTTAAGGCAATTTATTACTTTCTCTTACTCCAAAGTAAGAGGAAGTATTGTAATCGTGTCAAATTTTCGATATTGAGTTTTCACCGGAAATATCCGTTTTGAGGTCCCCTAGTCCAAAAAAGTGGTTTTTAGCAAATGGTGTGTGTGCGCGCGCGTATGTATGTATGTGAACAGCATAGCTCAAAAAATGAAAAATCGTAGAAAGTTCAAACTTCATATTCCGTTTATTATCACCATAGGATCAGATAGTGGGTCATCTGTCGAAATTCCTCAACCGAAAGTACCACTTTACTAGTTTTGTTTTTTTACTTTATTGCGATTTTCTCAAAAATGGCTCCAACGATTTTCTTCAAACTTGGTATATCAACTACACATACAAAGAGCTACAACTTTTATTTGAAACATTTCTCCGGGAAAATTCATTTAAGGGCACTTCTGGAAGAGGGATGGGGGTTAAGGTTTTTATCTTAACTGCTATTTCAGTTTAATTAGTCAATTCGGTCATCTAAATAATGTTAATTAGAATTAAATATGTTGTTGAAATTCCGAGTTTGAAAAGTATCGGATAACCGGAAATGCGTTTGTTTTAATACTTTACTAAATGATTTTTTTCACTTTTTCGCGATTTTCTCAAAAATGGCTCCGACGATTTTCTTGAAACTTCGTATATAAACTAAACATGCAATGATCTACATCTTTTAATTAAAACATTTCTTTGAGAAAATTCATCTAAGGAGGGGTGGGGTTACAGCTTACTCTAAAGTGGTATCATAGTTTGATTATACAATTCCATCATCCAAACAAAAATAATTAGAAATAAATAGATGGCCAAAATTCCAAGTTATAAGAAAATTGGTAAGCCGGAAGTGCGCTTTTACTGGAGAGTTTTTTCAGTTTTCGACGAATTTCGTTATATTTGGTACACAAACTATATTTTATTTTATAAATGAAGCTAGAAAATTATGCTATCTAACCCCACTTATTAGCCCGCAAGGGGTATCTGTTGCTTGCATTACTTGGGGAGTAGCGACCCCACGGCTTACCATAGCTCAGTACTCCATGCACTTCATCAGAACAGTACATAATACACTTAAACTACATACACTCTACACTTTACAGACAAGGACATACACAGTACACAAACTAGGGTCTCCGACCCCAATTAATTGGCGAAAGCCAACCTAGAAGGAAGGGAGCTAAGTGGTAGCGCGCTGGACTAGCAACGCGGAGGTCCCGGGTTCGAATCCAGCATGCTACCCTTAGATTTTTTTCTTTCTAGGAGCCTCTACAACTCACTGTCCGGTGATGGGTAGTTTTGTCTGTAGTAAGAGAACGCTGCTTGAAGGCCGGCTGTGCATTATAGAAGGCTCCGGGAGGCACAATAGATCTTTCAGGTGCAATAATCCCAAACAACAATCTAATCTAATCTAATCCCCACTTATTAACATGACTGCTAATCAAAATTCTTGAAAATTTTTAAGTTGAAAAGGCTTCGCCACCATCAATCTTGCAAATCCTGCAACTTCATATAGAGACCTTGTCCGTGAATAAACAGAAATTTTCACAGTCTGAATAAATAATGTTACGTGTGCTTGCTGATAGAGATTTGTATCCACAATTGATTGCACATGTTGCGCTGAAAGACCGAAATGCTCAATGAGCGAAAAAACAGCTCACTAACATCCACATCGCGAAATTCGTGTTATGGTTCTTATGAAAACGCTCACGACGCGTTATGGCAATCACAGAAAGACCACATAGCGAAATTCGTGTCGTGGCTATCAAGCTATACGAGCACAACGCATTGTGGCAATGAAGAAAAGCCATGACGCGTTCTGAGCACTAGTTGGTGTAACCATATCACGACGGGCAGGTTATAAACAAGGAAGGCCTATTCGACAGGCTTTATGCACGTAATGAGTTTACACTTTACGAAGTCAGCAAGGCTTTATAATTTGCCACTGCAAAAGATACTGTATTGATAAAAAGTGCAAGTGTCGCTCAAAGAATATAAAATGCAAGTCAAAATGCCACACTAATAGTTCCTGTAAAAACAAATAGCAGTCAAACACTTATTTTTCACAACAAAAGTGATTTCTGATACAAGTAATTAATTTAAGTACATTGTTGTTGTTTACTAATGGCCAATAAACATTTATGTTTGTGTTAAATATTTTGATTTTTTTTTTTAAATATAAAGTAATCCCAATAAATAACAAATGTCCTTTTCTTTTAATGACACGATTTTCTTATATTCTATTTAATAATGACAATACGTCATGCAGCGGTTTTCAAACTACATAGATGCTGAGCGAAGTGTTAATGAAGTTGAGGGTACATCACAAATGTTAATAAAGTTAGTCTCAGAAAGTGTAAACTCATTATGTGCATAAAGCCTGTCGAATAGACCTTCATTGTTTACAACCTGTCCATCGTGATATGGTTACACCAACTAGTGCTCAGTACGCGTCATGGTTTTTCTTCATTGCCACAATGAGTTGTGGTCGTATAGCATGATAGCCACGACACGAATTTCGCTATGTGGTCTTTCTGTGATTGCCATAACGCATCGTGAACGTTTTCATAAGAGCCATAACACGAATTTCGCGATGTGGATGTTTTACGGTGACCACATCGCGTTGTGCGCGGTTTTTTCGCTCAATGAGCATTTTCGGTCTTTGAGCGTAACACATATAATATACTCTATACTGTTATTAAATTATCACAATTTTTACTTTCTCTTACTCCTAGTAAGAGGAAGTATTTGCAATCGTGTCAAATTTTCGATATCGAGTTTTCACTGGAAATATCCGTTTTGAGGTCCCCTGAGTCCAAAAAAGTGGTTTTTAGCGAATGGTCTGTGTGTGTGTGTGTGTGTGTCTGTGTGTGTGTATGTATGTGAACAGCATAGCTCAAAAACGAAAAATCGTAGAAAGTTCAAACTTGATATTACGTTTAGGTATCACCATGGGATCTGACGGTGAGTTATGTGTCAATATTCCTCAACCGGAAGTACCACTTTACTAGTTGTTTTTTTACGTTTTTGCAATTTTCTCAAAAATGGCTCCGAAGATTTTCTTTAAACTTGTTATATCAACTACACATACAAAGAGCTACAACTTTTATTTGAAACATTTCTCCAGGAAAATTCATTTAAGGGCACTTCTGGGGAGGGGTGGGGTTAGGTTTTCATCTTAACTGCTGTTTCAGTATATTAGACAATTCTGTCATCTATATAATGTTAATTAGAATTAAATATGTTGTTGAAATTCGAGTTTGAAAAAAAATAGATAACCGGAAGTGCGTTTTTACTGAAATATAATTTTCAGTTTTCTGGTATTTTCTCGAAAATGGCTCCAACGATTTTCTTTAAACCATGTTGTTAACTATACATATAAAGAGCTACAACTTTTATTTGAAACTTTTCCCCTGATAAATTCATTTAAGGGGACTTTTGGGGGGGGGGGTTATATTTTTCTTTAAAATGCTATCACAGTTGATTATACAATTCTGTCATCCAAATTGAAATAACTAGAAATTAATATATGACCCAAATTCCGAGTTTCAAGGAAATTAGTAAACCGGACAGTTTTATTGGACAGTGTTTTCACATTTCGACGAATTTCATTAAATTTGGTACACTAACTATAAAATTTGTCAATTATAATTTTGAGTACTGGAGTAAGAGAAAGTTGTGTGAGTGTTTCACTCCAGATTTTTTTTTTTTTATATCAAAGGTAATAAAAGATATAAAATTAATTGAATAAGAAACTGATGAAGATTTTAAAAAGTAATCATGATGCAGGTAAATGGGGAACATGTTTCTTCCTTTATCTTCCACAGCGGGATTAACACAGTTTCTTTTTCTTAGATATATACATATATCTCTTAGGAGCTACACCTTCTAAAACTAGTGAATCGAAAAACTATCTTAAATTATTAATTCGAGGGAATATTACACCGTTTTTATAATGAAAATATTTTATTTAACAATGAAAAGTTTTTTTTTAGATTAAATAACATTAAACGCTTATACTGGCGATAGCTTCTATTTGAGAAATATATGCACTGAAAATTGAAAACATTATTTGAAATGGAATTGATATAATTAATGTTGAACATTTTTTCCCAATAAAAGACTTTTCCAACACAGTCAACTGTCCAAGATAAACAAGAAAATTTATTGGTTCAGATCTAATGAAATAAATAAATCAAGCTGTTAGTTATATCCTAAAAAAAAAAAAGAAACCCTAATAGTTTTATCAACTATTCCAATCTGCTAAAATAGAGCAAAATATTCCCTTCTGAAAAAAATTATAAAGTTTATGTATTTTGAATAAAATAATAAATAAATACAATATTTTTTTTCATAAAATTTCATAAAGTCAGATTTGTATTTTATTTTTTTATTTAATACTGTAGTTTCGATTTTTTTTTTTTTTCACACACTTCTCTATGAAAACTGATTTTTAGGATGTTTTGGATATTTTTAGGAAGATTAAATTCTCTTTAAATTGCCATCTCAGTCCAATTTACCTAATATTTCGCAAACTATATAACATTTAAGTTTAATTAAAATGAATTTTGTAGAATTTTCTAGTTTAAATGAAATCGAATAAACCAGTAATGGGATTCTATCACTTTAATTTGAAATATTTGATAAGGAAATGATTGACAGGGTATTCTGGGTTCCAAAGAAATCTGTGTATTAGGCTAAACAAGTTTTGTAGGTGTAATTAGGATCCGAAGTGAAGAATACATAGCGTAGAGAGAGAGAGAGAGACATAAAATTTGACAGGATCAGTCTCTAGCTTAGGCCAGACTAGAGTGGGAGACACTGTTTAAATACAGCAACGGAAGAGTCTACCGGTATTGTTGCAGCAGAGTTCACACAGCAGTCATAGCACGTCAACAACCTTTTTCTTTCTCATCCTAAATCTCTCACTACCATTTTATATATTTTAGTGTAAAGTCCAGACAGTTTGTGCTACTTTTCCTATTATACAGTGTTCAGCTTCACTTCTACTTTATTTATCTATCTAACCCAAAAATTCTCTCCTTTTCAAACCCATTATATTGGAAATTGAAACACTGCACTGCCATAAAGACGGTCTTATAGTCCTCATGCCTTAATAAACTAAAAAGTATCATATAAATCTGTGGCCAACTAAACGTTTAGCAGCAGTTCCAAGTTTGAAGCAAATCTGCCAATCAGAAATTGTAAATATTGCACTAAAAAAATGTCGCGTGAATATTTTAAATCATATATTTATTTTTTTTTGCATTTATACGATAAAATAAAATGGTACTGTTTAACAATATTAATTTTATCAATAAAATAATAAGTAAATTACTTAAATGTAGAAAATATATTATATCGTGAATTTATTTATACAGAAAATATCAATATAAATAAGTCTATCAGGGGAACTTTCTGATTATCTGATAACCTACATATCACAAAATTAAATTAATTTTTTGCTGATTTATTACTTATTTTTTTAAACAGTTTATAAAAAAATAATAATAAACAAAATAAATCTGATTAAATGTAAATTCTGAAATGAATGATTTTCAGCTAAAATAAAGAGGTTTTTTTTTTCTAACCCGACCTTAGAACATTTTTCCACTTATAGTGCCAAAATAAGGTTGAGTTCACGCCCGATCCCAAGGTGTTCTTCATGCCGCCCAAGCTTTATCCTTGTCCTCTTTTCCCTTTTATTGGAAAAACTTTGCGATGATGTAGCAGAGTTAGGATTATCGCCTTCTTTTCTTCACATTTCTCTCCTACAGTATTATCAGAATAAAAAAAAAAAATATTAATTGAAAACAACGAATAGATAATACTTAACTCATTGAATATTTTCATTTCAAAATTAAAATATATATTAGTAAAATATTAAGAGTTGTAGTGATAAAATTATTAAAAGTTATTAATATTAAATGATGAACAAGCTGACTTTACCTGGCTGAGTAAATCACGCATCTGAACCCAGAGATATCCTACCTACTGGTTCAAAAGCTGATTCAATATAAGGTGTATACACCTAAATAATATGTATTTTTAACTCTATTGACTGTATTAATTATTAATGTCTATCATACAGTCAGAACAGACAGCGTGTTGGTGGTGGTGAGGTTTTCTTGAAGAATGTGTGTTCAAGACTGAAATATTGACCTGTAGACTGAATGTTGATTGTAGCTTGCTCTTCATTTACATTTGTAGAAAACTTCCCTTATTACTCCTTCCAATTCCCTGGGGGTTGAGGGATGGTGAATCTTAATCTCCCCTAGGTGTTGAAAATGAATAGCATGCGGAAGAAAGCCTTACATAACGTTTTCAATGAAGTTTTAATGGTTAGTGCAGTTAGGTGGATTACCTTATGATATAAAAATTGTCAGTTTATAATGTTGCACCAAACTGAATGTGCGGAACATGTGGAATGTAAGGGCAATATCAGAAATACTAAACAAACACTGACGCGAAGAAGAATGCCTCGAGAGTAGAGGAAGGCAAAGAAAAAGATGGCTACCGACGTAAGCAAGAAGCACATACCGTCAGCAATTGGAAAAGGCAAGCTCAGAACAGAGATATGTGGAAGTGGATCGTGGCGGAAACAAGGACCGGGATGGGCGCAGAGCTGTTAAGTAAATAAGTTCTCATGGTATTTCATCAATGTAAGGTCGCAAAGCTCGGTAGCTTGATCAACATAATATACAAAGCACAAATTGTGAAACGAAAATAAATGTTGGTGTACGAACGAACTGATTTTGGGCAAGTCTATGTTATTACACTGTTTTATCAAGACATCCTGATGATGGGCGAACGCATGAAACCGATCGATGAAATGTGTTTGGTGTGATGTGTTGTTGTATGTTAGTAATGTTGTAGCACGAGCGGTTTTGTAAAGGGCTCGTGTGTATGTATGTTTTAAAGAGAAAAGAAGTATCAAGAAATAAGTAAGCAGACACCACTAGATTAAAATAAATATATTAATTCGTAAACGAATTTAGTAACTTCACCAATATCACAAAAAGATGCTTATAATAAATATGGAATCAACTATGTAGCTAGATTAAATGTTTAACACTTATAACTCTGGCACTGATATTCTGTTGCTGTGAATGCTGATTGAATGTCGAATTTAGACTGCTGTGGTTGAATGCAGAAATTAAACCGGTCTTTATAAATCCGGTCACTTTCTAATCCGGAAGGGATTAGCTTAGTGGTAGCGCGCTGGACTAGCAAAGCGGAGGTCTCGGGTTCGAATCCCACATGCTCCCCTTAGATTTTCTCTTCCTAGGAGCCTCTACAGCTTACTGTGATGGGCAGTGTTGTCTGTAGCAAGGGAATGCTGCTTGGAGGCCGGCAGTGCACTGAAAAGGCTCCGGGGGGCACAAAAGATCTTTGTGGGAGTAGAGATATGACACGATGCGATGTATGGTTGAATCTGATAGATAGATGTCTAGATCTCTCACTGGCTTATATACAGGTTCTCCCCACTAAGTCAGAGAGTACCAGAGAAGGCCTGCTTTCTCTCTCTTAATTCTCTCGTCTGTCTGCTCTCTCTTGCTGATGTAATTCTCTCTTGCTATTACATCTAGACGAACTAAATGAAAATTGTGCTCAGCCCTTCAACCTATCTTTTAATGGTTGTCTTGTACCTGTTTTACCCTTTTTCCAGCCAAAGTAACTTTCTCCTTTTAAAACTGAATTTATTTTAATTTATTCAAAATATAAAATCTATTTCAGTCTGCTTCTTCCACTATAATGACCACAAAATGAAGCCGGCTATCATGAAAAATATCTGTGATGATCTCTTATAAATATTAAATTTGAAACTGAATGTTAAGTCATTGACCCAAACAAATACTCTCATACTTAAAATATAAAAAAAGAAGATTGTTTTGGTATGAATATAGTTACATAAAAAAACAATAAATTTGATAGGAACAAGGAGTGTTTGCCACTAATATAGTTAGTCCAATTATCTAAAAGCCTCCTCATCCAATCGAACATTGGATTTAAATTTATGTTTTATTCATGTGTTTATTTTCATGTGCCTTTTTTTTTGTATCATACAACCAGAATTATATTAAAATTGTACATTCAATCAACCAAAGATTTTATCATTATCACATAACCACATGTTTATCTCTGCTAAAATTTAAAAATTAAAGGAGTGTTGGGTATAGAGATTTTCTTCATTTTCTTCAACAGCAGTTAAATATAAATGTGCGAGCCGCATATATTAGCGAAGCTCTGAAGCACATTCATGTCTCTAGAAGAGAAAGAATTTATTATACATTGTGTTATATTTAAGCTGTACTTCTGAAGTACAATTATTTTCTATTTTCTAGTAGTAATTTCCACAGGAAGGAAGAAGTGAATAGAAAAATTCCTATGGATTGGATACAAAAGAGCAGGAATTATAGGATACTCCAAAACAAAAACTATAGTTTCTGAGAATTTCAAATATTAAATATTTAAATGGATATTTTAACTTAATATTTGTTTTCACAATGTAAAACTCGCTTTTATTTTTCCAAAGATAAGAAAACCATAGGTCATAATTTCAAATATACATGCAGAATTAAATGATAATAATGAATCAATAAATTGGCCATTAATTTAATTAATTATGAATTTAATTCACTTATCTAGCCGTTATAAAAGATAAACTTTAAACGTTACTAATCCGAATGAGCATAAAAAGTTTGTATTAATTAAAAATGTAATCATTATTGTATTCATTTAAAATGACTTTAAAATGTGTGTCAGCTTATATGGACTTTTTAGTGAGAGGCGAGGTAGCGCAATCAATAGTTGTCTATATGAATAATGAAACACGAAAAGAAAACTTAGAAGATTAATACAACACAATTATTAGGGGTTTAAAAGTTCAATAAAAATTGTATACTTAATAAAATGGAAATACTGAACAATATTTCAACAGCGATTTCATTTAATTGAGCAATTTACATAAAACTTTCTATAATATTCATAAATGTTCACTAGTAAACACGCCAAGTGACAATTATAATCTGAAGAATTATTACTTATAGAAATGAAATTGGAATAAGCATCAATATACGTATATTTTATTAATAGAAATTACTAAATAACCTCTTGATCAATTTTCCTGAATTCTATATTCTAAAAAATATTTATTTAACATATGATATCTGAGCTTCAATTAAGCTGAAATTAAAAAATTAATAAACTTATGTCAATTAAGAGGAAAAAAATGAAAAATTGATTGTATCACTTGATTTCAAGGAGGATATTTCAATAAAGCATCAGAGATATTTTCCGTGATAGCCTGCTTCTTTTTATGGTCATCGACCGGTTTCGGGCGTAAGCCTATCGTCAGGATTCGTTTGTCAGACAGTGTGATAACTAAGGAACGGATTTTTATGTATTTAAAAATACCAAATATTTAATTAAAGTATGCATTTATTTTCGTCAATTATGTGGAAAATATGTGATTTTCTTAAAATATTTTCTGGAATATTTAAGTAAAATGGACATTTTTTTTTATGAAAGTTATAATTATTTATACAAGAAAAGAACATTTTTACAATTTATAATAATTTATTAGGAACAAAATAGTTTGTTTTTACAGTTATAATGATTTATACAACAAAGAACATTTTTACTATTTATAAAAAGATGTTAAATTTTCAATTTTGAAAACTTCACTCTTCGAAATTGTTTGCAACCACATGAAATTTCAAATGTTGGAACGTAAAGTGACGACGATCTGGGCGTAAGATGGACTTGTAACGACTAAAAGATCGTTCTACATCTACAGATGTTATAGGTGCCTTGCTGAAAGAAGTTATCTCGTTGGTTGTAAAGGGTACACGATGTTCTGAGGTGACTTCTGTTCCACTGATAATATCAGAAATATGGCAGATGGTCTCCCACCCTTTGTTCTTGCTCAGTACTTCTACCAGTTTTGATCTGATCAGATCTCCCTTACTCCCAGGTATTCCTTCCACCTTTTCGATGACTTTTTTAACGTTGGACACGTTTCCTGTCAGTCGAACATTTTGGAACTCAAGTTGGGTAATGGCTTGTGCAAGAAATACGCAATTGTCAGAAATGAATGCAAGGTCGTTCCTTAAATTAGGTTTCTCGAATAAAGACTTGGCTGTATTTATCGCTACTGCTTCGTCTTCGAGATGTGAAATGACATTCTTGATTTTATTGTAGTTTTCATAGTAATACTGAGCTGCTCCCAGCCAAGTACCCCATCTTGTCAATATTGGTTCTGGTGGAAGGCACAAGTCTGGATAGAGATCTTTTAGCATTTTAATGCGACTTGGTGCTTTTAAGAACACTTTTTTAACCGAGGAGATTAAGGAATCTACGTCACTGAACAAAGATCGGACAGTTTCTGCTACTCGATGCAAGGCATGAGCAATACCCGTCACATGAATTATCTTAGGATAAAATACCTGAATAGATTGCCCAGCCTTGACCATGTTGGGGGCAGCATCAGAGAGAAACAAAAGAACTTTTTCGTTCAAAACTCCACTGGGCCATAGGATATGCATTGAGGCATCGAAGAATCGTGAAATGGGGGAATGATTGCATTTTTCGAGAACCACACAGTTCAAAAGGAATGGCTTTGAATCCACATCAGCATCACTGTCAAGTTTTCCAATAACTGCATTGGCAATATACCTGCCCTCAACGTCAGTGGTTTCATCAATTGACACCCAAATCGGTCCATCTTTGATATGTTCTCGAATTTTGGTTAGTGTAACTTTATAGATATCTTCCAGGTAGTTTTTCAGCAGAGTGCTCTCGTCAGGCATTTTTTTCCCAATATAGGTCTCTAAG